>UZAF01017561.1:13618-44902 GCA_900617895.1 Haemonchus placei
TATACGCTGCCTCACAAATGTTACAGCAATTCAGCGTATTATATCGAAGTAACCAGTAAACTTTTACCTTCAAACCTAAAAATCTGACTTCAGTCAAGTGGGGGGCCACNAAATTTGGTTTGTTTAGTGATTTTTCTAGTTTTGGTTTTTGAGACTTGATGCGACACGAATTCCTACATATTTGTTGACTGATCTTGGATTCACTAATGAATAAATAGGTAGGATGACAAGTAAATAAATAAGTGAAAATGACAGGATTGGATGGGTAAACTGGCTGTGACTGTGGCAGCAAAATCCCTGGCCAATTCACTATGACGTCACTGCATCTTATAAATAGACTATTTCGTTTGTTTATTTGTTGTTATTCTTTTCAGTCTCGGTTAAATAGACCAATAAGTAAACAAACGGTGACGCTGATTAAGGAAATTACGCGAGTTTTTGGGTAAACCCGTCCCTGGGAATTCTTTTAACAAAAGTAAAAGGATAAAGTATTTAGGCGTTGATCAACCAATTCTGAGGGATGCGCCCCGCTGTCGATTTCTCTCCAGAATCGTAGTGGCATATTGAATGCGTATGTGACTTATACAATGACTTGCGGTGGCCAGCAGATGTACAAGACAGTGCTTTTACCCTTCCAGATGAATCTGGTACCAATTAACCGGCCCTGTAGGGAAGGGGGGCTTGGTTGGCCTAGACGGATATCGATCCGGGATTCAAACCCGTGGCCAAGCGTAAGTGCGCCACTTGCCACTACACCAACTTCGCTTTATAATAATATATTGCATAAATACAAATAATCTAATAAAATAATAAGTTAATAGGATCATATCTATAGAAAGTCCTATTTTGCTGGAATTTTTTGCTTTTTTTGCAGCAGTCTGCTGCGGAATAATGACGTTAGCGGGTTTATGATGGATTGGATCGGAAATGTCGACATAAGTGCTTAATGGGAACACCTAGGCAGTCGCCATGGGAACAAATGGAAATATCTCATTTACTTATCAATACTGGACTTCATTACCAATCTCATTACGGTTCAGTACCCGCGTTGCTATGGCGTACAATGTGTTTATTTGTTATTTTTACTTGTTTATTATCGGTAGCCAAATGACAACAATCAACATGAACACAACTAAAGAGCATAATTTGGATTAACCTTGAGAGAAAAAGGTAACTAAAGGGTGTTGTGCTGAAGCTCAGTCCCCCGGATAGTGACACATTTTTTAAAGTACCTTTCTGACCTAAACCGGGTGGTCTCCAGCTGGTGCCCGTTCTGCAGTATACCACATGCATGATCCGGGGATCCAATCACGGATCGATGTCCACCTGATGGAACTAGGCCTTCCATCTCTCGGGAGTTGCTTAATGGGTACCAGACGCGTCTCCGGGGACAAAAGCACTGACATGTAGATCAGCTGGGCACCGCAATTCATGGTCTAGGCCATATACGCCTTCGAGCCATCATGACGATTCTAAATTTTCGCGACCATGAGTTTTTCTCTCTGGTGAAAAATCAGGGCCCTTTTGATGTTTTGGGAGATCATTCCGGTTGACATCACTTCGCTTTCACTGTTGTTTTAGCAATTTCTGGAACGTCTGCCCCATCTCAGGTGATCAGTTCTATCCACACAGTTCCCTTGCTGAGCATCCTCCCGTGAACCTGACAGATTTAAAACCTTCGATCCTCCCTTTTTTCATTTCATTCATCTTTATCATTCAACTTATTCTGTGAGCAAGGAAGGGTGTATATCGAGTCACCATCTAGGCATAGTCCTTCCACAAGTCGAACCCATTTCCATTAGATCATCAATAGACACATCATTGAAATAAAGAAGATAGTCAGGATAAAGTCTGGGGCGTTGATCAATCTCGTTAGAGGGATGCGATCACGCATTCGAGTTTTATTAAGAATCGTGGGGGCCTATTGAATGCGTATGTGGCCTACAAATGAAATGCCGCGTCCAGCCGTTACATAAAAATCAGAGCTTTTATCCTCCCGGACCAGTATTAAGGATTGGTGGAAGGATTGGTAGGAAAATGGGAATAGGAATTGGCCTAGGCGAATATCGATCCGAGACTCGAACCTGTGACTATGCGTACATGCGCCACTTGCCACTACACCGCCTCTACCCGACGAAGAGTATAACTTCTAAGTAGAGTATATTCAGATGGTACAAGGCAAAGTTATGATAGGCAGCTAGTTCAAAAACAGCTAATTCGTCGAAAGTTCTCGCTACGAAGCGTTTTTTTCCTTTGGACCCGTTAGGAGCCACAGTGTAGTCGGACTTTTTATGAAACAATGTCTATGAAGGTCACACTGGAACAGTTAACGGACAGCTATACTCTTGCTATCGTCTTAGAAATCATTTTTTACCAAAGGTAAAATATTAAACAGACCATTCATTATATTGTTGATAAATCTTATTTTAACTAATATTTCCAATCTCAACAAAACAAATGAGCAACCCCTTTGGACCCAGATGGCACCATCCCATCGAAAAACGCTTTCTCATGGGTAGTTTCGCACTGACGTTGATGCCTATGTTGACGACAGCCTAATCACCAAATTCTTGCCGACGCCGTTCCCTTCCTGGAACATTTCCCGGGCGAAATCGATTTCATTTGGTCCCCCAGGCTCCGAGGGGCGGGTCTGAATCAGGCCTGAAGCATCGGAATCGATTCGTCTTCTTGTTGAAACGAAAACGTCGCCGTGCACACGTCGCCGTCGTGCGGCCTCGCGATTTCACTTTTGCCCCACGGCCAACCCGGTGTCGGTCTGTCAGCTTCTTTCACCACTCCCCGCTTAACCCACAGAGTAAGTCGATCGGCTTCCTACCATTTCTACATTTTGTATTGATGCTTAGTTGAACGGCAACCGTACCTTAATTGGTTTTGTTCCCGCACTGATCCGCTTACTGACTTACTGGATATTTTGGCGAGTAAACTAGAAGTTCATGTTGAAGTCGCATGAAAATTCTCTGGAAATTTCTATTTTGTTTATTTATTAGCAAAAAAAAAGTTTTTGGTCAATAGGATACGGTACAACCGAGAAAGAAAACGTATTTGACCATGAAAAAGTACTCGGGAAAGATCTTTTAAAAAATTACTCGACAAATAAAATATAGACCATAACAGAATCTCACAAATTTTTTTTCAAATCAAGTAAATAAATACGTAAACAAACACAGCAACTTTACGGCCGGGAGGAAAAAAAGTGGTTTCTCATTTAAACATCAATTTTACATCTCTTTGTTTACTTTTGAGTTCTCAAATACTAAAATATCTCTGTGAAACAAACAAGTAGGCAAAACAATGTTGTGATCAACAAGCATACTAATCAAAAACGATCATTAAACACAGCATGCAATCAGTAAACAAATAATCACAATAATCAATTTCTTCTGGAAAAAGTGATGTATCATTGAATTCCTTAGTTCGTATTGGATTTGAGTTAAGATGTTCTAGTAAAGCTTTGTTGAAGTCTTCTGAGAAGTAGAAGTTGAGCTCGATACGGCAGTAAAGTGCAATTCCACTTTCCTTTAGTTTTTCTTTCAAATTCATCAATTTGACGTCTCTCATGAGCGATTTGCCAATGGGAAACCTGGCCGGTTGTTCACACACTGAACGTTTCTTCCACATTATGGATGTTTCTGAAATCTACTTACTTTTCCACTAGTGTTATCGGTCTGTCTGCAAATGAAAACGAACGAAAACCGTTTCTGTATTGATTTCTTTCTGATTATTCCATATTCCATAGAACGAATCGTCCGTCTGTTTACAGTACCTACGTAGGAAGTGTTGCAGAATTGTCTCGCACCACACCGTCAATGTAACTTACCAGTCTGTTGTCTTTGCATACTAGTTTATGTTTGCAGTTGTTATTGTTGTTGTTCTGTGCCTCAAGAGGCATCCAGATGTCTCAGCTTATGCAGTGACCCGATAATCCGACAGAGCCAGTCTTCCCGTGGGCCTGAGTATGGGCTATATACCACCACCAAAGCCACCCTTCGAGTACCTATTTTATTTAATTATTTTTTTCCTAATTCCTTTATTTTACGTGTTTATTTTACGTATCCGTACTATAGGGTACCGCTAGGCAAAGCATTGATCAAAAAGTATTTAATGAATAAAGGTAACCATATCAGGGATATCCAGACGGTCAAGGTCTGAATGTGTCCCGAGATTCAGGCCCGAATATTCGAATATCCAGAAGGGTCTTATTTGTTTACTTCACTATGGTAATAGTAAATAGTTATGCCGTGATATTCAGAGCTCGACAGATTTGCAGGTGGACTTTACCTTTTTAGGGGGAGCCCCATGTCTTCTTTTGTATTGTGGAGTGTACCTTCGCTGTGCATACTCAGCCTATCTATTCAATGAGGTCCGGGAAGTACCTACGACTGAGCTGTCGACATGGGCACCTTTGCAGTCAGATCGAAGTACCTGGCCCAAAGCCTGCCCCGCTCCTTAGCTGGACCCTATTCTTCGCTTTTTCTCCTCATTAACTTCGCCTGACGCATTTGTTTACTTGAATGAACGAAGAGTAGGTAAAAAGGTAATTAAGGTTTGATTGGTAAGCCAATCAGATCTTTGTTTACTTATTCACCCACTCTTTGTTTATTTCTGAAGAGAAGGTGAGAAACAAATAAATAACCAGCCAACCCAAAAAAAGCATGCCCGTTTGGGGTTCCACCTCAGACTCGGGAAGTGTCCATAAATGTTTCATAAGCGTTCAAAGCTGCATAATAGTTGTGTTTTCGGCTATTTAGGGTTGCAAATGACTGCCCCGATTACTAGTAAGACGTCTGGTATTGTAATTACGCATTCTAATGACGTCAGTCACATCA
This sequence comes from Haemonchus placei, assembly GCA_900617895.1. Classification (NCBI taxonomy): domain Eukaryota; kingdom Metazoa; phylum Nematoda; class Chromadorea; order Rhabditida; family Trichostrongylidae; genus Haemonchus; species Haemonchus placei. Next base: position 18,466 of record UZAF01017561.1, read on the forward strand.
ACAAAGCAATTCACAGCGGCCCTTCAGCGAGAGTACCCCCTAATTGAGTGATGGCGAGGCGCCAGAGACCAATCTAGCCCATGATAGAGACAAGGCAAAGGGTGTTTACTGAAAGATCAAGAAGCATTCAGGTTTTTCGGTCATGACCTGAAAGGCATCTTTTGGCCCTTTTATTTTTCTTTTCGAAAAGGTCACATCCTTGATCTGGGCCATTGAAATTTGCAAAAACCAGCTGATTTCGCTACCGTTTCGATCCTGCAAATGAACGAAACGTACAGACAGAGGGGAAGGCAGGTGATGAGCGAAGTGTTTTAAACTTCATTTTTTCATGTCTCTATTATTGATTGTGTCAGTTTGCATAGTGCCGAATATCCCCCGCATCGGGCACTTCCCCCCACACACACATACATACACCCAATCGATCCCACCCCCCGATGGTTCTCCTCAATGTCCAGTTCTAAGCGGGGGGTAGTTCTCGTTCGATTACCGGCTAGCCGTTATACGCTGCCTCACAAATGTTACAGCAATTCAGCGTACTATATCGGAGTAACTAGTAAACTCTTACCTTTAAACCTAAAAATCTGACTTCAGTCAAGTGGGGGGCCACTTTTTGATCGAATGTCCCAGAGAATCAGCTGTTTCACGCACTTTCAGCCGTTCGGGTTTTGTGTAATGTCGTTCGTTCCATCGCTGCAAATTGTCTCTTTTAAAGATCTACATCTAAATCCGTTTCTTACGGAGTCTGAACACTGGACACTGGTGTTCTAGTGTTTTCTACTTTTTGTAACTTTTCTAATTAAAAATAATACGTGTACTAACTGATTTGTAACAATAACAACTCATTATTGTACTCCTGCTGTTTATCTTCTCTCACAGTACTTTCTGCTCGTACAACTTTATTTAATACCTAATACCCATTTAATGGAGTATAGAGGTGTCACTTACGAGTAAATCAGTTAAGACGGAAAAGGGCGGGGCTAGAAGTGCAGCTGAAGAGAGTTAGGAGTTCGGATTATGAAAAAACACCCGAAAGATAAAATTCTGCCAAGTACTTTCTTAATATTCTCGAAATATTAAGAAAGGAAATGATAATCAACCTTTATGTTCAACCTTTTTGAGATATAAACGTACAAAGTACTGGAGTAAAATTGATCTGACTTAGTTAAAGAAGATAATTTGAAGACTCGGACCTTACGTCATAGATCCAAACTTCAACCTTATGAACCTGGAAATTTCATTTGAAAATATGGAACTCAGTAATAATTAATGTGTTTTTTTATTTTTTACGATTGTCCTTCCAGGAAATGGAATTTGAAGTCCTTCCCTGAATCACTTCTAATTTTTTTTTCTTCAGAAAAAAAAGTGAGCATTCTTGAAAACGGTCACGCCGTTAGAAGGCAATCGCAAAAAAGAATTGTATTTCTGCCATCAGTAAAGTAAACAAGCATAAAAATGAACGCGGCTTACTGTAACATTTATATGAACCAAAAAAATTAATGATACTATGTGATAATAAGTAATACTACGTGATAATTAATGTTATAATAAAAAATAATACAATAACATTATAAATTCCTCAAATAAAAGTATACCAAAAATTAATGACGAGTATTTTTCAGTTCTACCTGTCAAGTGTAACTTGAGTTCGCCACAAATTCATGCCATGANAGTAAAGTAAACAAGCATAAAAATGAACGCGGCTTATTGTAACATTTATATGAACAAAAAAAATTAATGATACTATGTGATAACAAGTAATACCACGTGATAATTAATGTTATAATAAAAAATAATACAATAACCTTATAAATTCCTCAAATAAAAGTATACCAAAAATTAATGACGAGTATTTTTCAGTTCTACCTGTCAAGTGTAACTTGAGTTCGCCACAAATTCATGCCATGACCCATTATTATGCCAATAATTTATTCCTCTCGATCCTTTCGTTTTCGATGCATTCATTTGTTGTCAACGCCATATTTCACTATGTCATTCGCACTAGCACCCTTGTTTAGCTAGCGCTGTCGATCGCTCTGTTCATCATACGCGAGTAGCCTCATTGTAGCGACCAGGCGAGAAAAACCAGTCTGTTCAGGACCAACGAGTCAAATCGGAATCGGGCGGCTCCTGTAGCACTGTCAGCATCGAGTGTTGTCAGCAGCCCGAGCAATGTGGGATGCTGTAAGCGCATTCATCGCCCGAGTTGTGTCACGTTTTCCCGGAACATCTATCACTGGTGCGTTCATGTTCTCGTGTTGTCTCTATGGGGGGTATGACATACCCGACATTCGGGTGGACGTGGCACCGTCGACGTGTGGCTGGTCCTAACTATAGGAACTTGCAGGACCCTAACTCGAAACTGAGCTTACTTGCAGGATCCACTCGCCCTTCCCTGAGTTTTTCGATGGCATATTTTACTCTTAGAGACCTAGACTTATTTGGCCCTCGATGGAAAGTTAGACCTCTGGCATCCATCTAGAGCAACCAGCATTCGAGACAGGCCTTTTGGGAGGGCGTCCAGTAAACAAAAGTTGTGACAATACAATGTTCGTATAAGAAAGGCCATTCAATACCCCGCCGGCATTTGCCTCCGCTAGCGCCAAGGTCGTTCTGTTGCCTCCCTCATTGTTAGTGATGTGTTCGCATGGAAAAGGCAAGGAATCGTTATGGCTACCGAACTAAAACGAATGGGTCTATTCGACGAGTTTTGGTACTGGGGCAGTAAAATGACTTTTTCCGTGGGAACACCTTGTTACCATTATAGATCCATCTGACTGCCTCAAAACGGAGGACTATTACTCACCAGGAAGACCACCTCCCTCCCGTGCTCGTACCCTTGTTGGAGTTCAGCACTGATTGGAGGGCTTTTAAGAGATAATCGCTTCGATGTACCACTACCGGGTTGCCCTTGAATGAGTTCTGGTATCATGGCTACTGCTGCCATCTACCCGAAAAGGTTAGTAGGGAACATCGGACCTCGGTGAAACTCGACCTTGTCTACTTACCTACGAAGAAAGTGACGCACATCAAATCGCTGTAATGCAATTGGAATGTCTTTGAGTAGAGTCGAGTCAGGTGCAAAATCTGGCTTTACCAAAGTACATAATACTCCTTAATTACTTCCAATAACTAGTTAGAGTCATTATGAAGTGATTGAGTAGGCCTATAATTCAAAATTGACCTAGAATTGAAGATATGGTGCAAAAGAAAGCGAAAACTCAGTGCTGATCCAATTTCATACAGTAATCCCTTCGGACGTAATATGTCGTAATGTAACGTGTGTTGGGCGTTATACTACCGTGACGCAATAGCGGAACAATGGTAGGAATTTTGTTCTCTTTTCGACATCGTTCTTGTGCCTGCTTCGACATTCTTGGAAGTTGAAAAGGGTCAAGCTAAGGAAAAACTCTAAAGGGATGGGATCATAAAAAGTCAAAGGCAATTGGACTCACTGGTAAACCGGAACAGGCAATTGGACAGAAAGCTTTTTCGAAGGGAATGTTTCACTGTCATTGTCAAGTAGGTTGCGCGTAAATGTTGCCAAGACGTCGCTCTTTCTGCGGCTATACCCACATCAGACCTCAAAGTAGATACGTCACGGGGAGCAGTTCTATGGATAGTGAGGGATAGGAGTTACTGGATTACTGTATTAGTGTGGATGGATTACCGGTAAGGGGGCTGGGGGAGGGGTTGGGAGGAGGACGAGGTGTGGAGTTAGAAATGACGAAGGTACTGGCGGGAACAATTAGAGAGGGAGTTTCGGGATCAAACAGATAATTGAAAAGAATCGGACGAGTTCCCCGGCTATCCTAAACTGATTCTCCAACTGATTTTTTTTGAATTAATGCCTTTTGAATGTTAAAATAATATTTTTAGGTAGTCTTGTCGTTTGCCTCATACTGGCGGCTGGCCTTCATAATGTTCGCTTTGAACAGGACATCAGGAAATCATTCTCCCCGGATGACTCCGTAAGTGGGAAGTAAGTCGAAATTTCACTTATTTTACTTTCACTTATACTCTGCTATTTTTTGAGCTATCTCGTTTCTCTACTGCTCTACCCTCTTCGAAGGCAGTGATCATTACTTCTTTGGTCCTCTCGCAGTAATCTAATTCTTAGTATTACTTTCCAATCTACAGTGTCGTTATCCGTTACCTTTGGCATTCGGTATTTGCAGTTCAGCATAGCGTCTCTCAAGCGGTTGCTGAATACTCTAACTATTGATCACTAACCTATTGGTTATTTTCTTGTTTATTTACCATAAGTTCCCTCCTCCGAAAATTCCATTTTTCGCTATCAGTGTACGAAGGCTGTGGTCGATTTGGTTCTGGGTGGGCCCAGCCATCTGTCGTTGAGATGGTGACATGGCGACTTCTATGTCTGAAATTCCTGCAGTTTTTCTTTTATAGCCATATCGAATGGGGTGTATCAATGTTGTTCGCCATGTGGGGACTGATTCCAATGTCCAAAGTATGATTCTTACGTAATTGAATAGCCCACTTATTCTTACAATACACTTTTTTCGGTGTAAATGTGTTTGATGGGGGCCACTCCACTATGCGCTCTGCCTCTCTAACCCAAAGACCAGAGTACTGAGATGGATGAGGAGCTAGCTTTGCGGCCTTTCAAGGATGCTTTGGAACGATCTTGTTCCAGCAGATTGGTGGTTTTCGCCTAAGCCCCAGGAGGGAGAAGTATCGGGATGGGTGAGATCTGTGCTGTGCTCGTGGAAAAAAATTGCACTGGAAGAACCGTTCAGAGAATGCAAATAGATGATTACGTAAAGGTACGAATGTGCGTGCTTTCCCCTTCCCCTCCTTCCCCTCTGAAGTAGTCGACAGTGGTGGCAATTAATCTTCAGAAGGAAGTTCAACAGGCTTCTCCCGGCTCCCTAAGGGTGTCTGTCAAGCGATGGCTATCATGCTAAGTGAGTATTCAATACGGATCCAAATTCCTACAATAACACTAGTCGTAAATTTTATGAGAGGCTAGGGTGGTCTCGGACAATGCATTTAATTTTACGACCTTACGTCAATTCAGTTTATGCGAAGCAAAGAAAGTCGAAAAAATTCACTTCCTAAGTTTTCAGTGAGATATTAAATTGATACCAGCTGCCGTGACGTCTACTAACGCAAGTACAACTGACGCTTGGAGCTTGACATTTCTTCAATATCGATTTTTGATTGAGACGTAGAATAGGGTGTGTCGTCCGTGACTGCCTTGCGTCTAATACATACTATTCCAATTTCAAAGCTACTGTAAGAATTTGGATCCCACCAAGGGCTTTCTTTCCAGAGTAGCCGATTGCTTCAAGGATCCCGAACGATGTTCACCCGACCCCGGATTGCGATCGGCGTCCCATGTAATCCCGCCGCTTCTCGGCGACTCGGACAGCTATTACGTACACAGCGTTCTAAATCTTCGAAAAACACCTGCAGAAACAGGAGAATAACCTTCATGCTTGACGATTGGGTGGTTTCACTCTCACAACCGTTCAGCATTCATTGTTGACCAACCGGTTGCAATAGCCATAGGCTTTTTACGTGGCTATTTTTTTGACGGCACCATCGTTGTAACTATAAACGGCCATAGCGAACCGGTTAGAAATTGCGGTTCTCATACGGCGCCGCGTTGGTCTTACGAAGAAATCCAGTATTCTGGTGGAAATGGATTAGTGCCAAACACTTTGCAATTGCTGAAATTTGCCGACCAGAGGCTGTGAGATGGGTGTAGCACGAAAAGTGCTCATCGCTAATCTCTTTTAAGCCGCTCCTTATAAGGGTAAAGCGCCTTTCCCATGGTTACGGAGCGAAATGGCTAACGAAACCACTGATTGTCCGTTTCTCCGAATTGATAGGAGCGCTGTACTATTGAGATGTTGTTGTTCATGCATCATGGAGAAATTTTACAGTGGTTAGTGAAAAAAAANAAAAAAAAGTAAAAACCGGTTTCTGTTACTCCCATAACGGGTGGAACAGATTCACCTTTTGATGAAGGAATATCACTGAATAACGAATGTGTTCATCACGAATCTATTTATCGGTACTTCTAGAGCTCTGAGAACAAATGGGACAACGTCAGGGCCTCGAGATTCTTAGGAGAAGAACTCTACACCTACGTTCAAGCCATCCGCCCTGCCCTGCCCTGTATCCCTAGGGCCTCAAGTGGATATCGAATGGACCCCCTTATCCAAGACTGTTGAACGCTTACCATGTCTCCTCCATCAATTTTTTTCCCTCCGAAAAAAATTCGGTTGAATGGTATAAAATTCGTGTGGGAGGATAAAGGGACATGGGCGTAGTTGTGTGGTACCAAACGGCCTGCTATCGCACGCATGATCCGGGGACCGAACCTTGATTGATAGCGGCTCGGGCTAATCGAGTCTTTAGTCTTTTCGGGTTCAGTTAAATGGTAACAGACCATTCTGGGAGGATGAAAGCGCTGGCCTGTACATAGACTGACAATCGCAAGTCATTGTTCAGGACACATATGCAAGCAAAACATCACTATGATTCTGAATGAAGGTCAAGTGCGGGGCGCATTCCACAGGGGGATGTATCAATACCAAGCGTTTTAAATTTCTCGTCCAAAGGACATCGTCATATTTGGTAAACCCACCTTGCCTATTTTATCAACGAGAGGGTGAACGTCCAAGTCCCACTCTATCCAACGTCCAATGTCCGAAAATCACTTGCCCTCTGTTTTGTTATTTTTGCGCCTGGTAACCTACTTAAACATGACCTTACCTGAGACTGTGTACTATGAACTGCTGGTAGTAAGTAGTATAGAGGGGATTCTTGAGTCAAAACGATCCCTTATCCCATCCCATATTTGACGGAAGTGTTAGCCTGTAGTAGAACAGCACTTTACTGGAAACCACATATCAGGGCTATTAGTTTATCAGAAAATTTCCAACAGGTTTTTTATTTTCATTGTTCACCTCAAAATAAATATTTGATATTTTATGGTAATAAAAATATCCAGCCCCTAGATCTTCTATCGAGTTTTAGCAATACTACGACACATACGTTTCTTGATACATACTGCGCGTTAGAAAGATGGCGTCGCAAATCGATGAAATTGATTTTCTCCGCCGCGATCTATTATCTGAGTATAGTCGTGGGTGCAAATGCAGCAAGTGTGTCCAAAAAAGAAATATAATCATGGAAAACTTGTTGATACCTTTACCTATCAGTCGACCCCTCAAAAATAAAAAGCCCAGTTGACTTAGGCATATATTGGCCCTGGATTGGATCCCCGGTCCAGGTATGTTATGCGCGACCTGGCGCTACACCACATCCACCGAGGAAAGATCCTATTGGGCAGGTTTTTTGCATTCCATGGTGGATCAGAATGATGTCAAGGTTAAGTGTAACCTTGGTATTCTCGAATTCAGCTAACCACGGCCATGCTTTACTAAGCATATCCAACTGCCCTTCAACCACCACTACTAGGACGGGAAACTTGGACGCGTTGTTTCGATTGTCTCGATCTGACTGGGAGTTTCGAACGATTTGTCTATTGGCGAACCAACACTGGTTAAAAATCGCCGCGCGCACTAAGCGGATCAAAACTCTCCTTATACAACTCTGAACGTTCCGAACGTGCCTCCAAATAAGTTGCGAATCTCATTGGAATCGAATGATTGGTACAGGTCAAGCAACTGATCAAGGCCAAACGTTCAATCCTGCATGATGCCAGGCTTGAAAGAAGGACTTGGGGTGGCCTCAGGGGAATTTCTGGTACACCTAGACAATGAGTGAGCTTGATTTTTCATCCCTTTCCATCAGTCCATCACTGCAAACTCCCGCAGATGTCACAATGAGGGGTGAATTTTTTGCCGTTCCGTAATGCTCGATATTTGCAGTGAATCGCGAGTGTACCTGGAATTCCACAATTTGTCGTTATTTCCACGGCGAGCTTTCGTCATATTTTCAGCAAAGGATGGAGGCGACATCATGCGTGATGGCTACATCGATGAGGTTTAGTTTCTTCTATTTCAAATCGTATTTAACAAGCCTCTTTCCCGTAACTTTGCTTCCAATCTAACTTCTTTTTACTATCAAGTTTGAACTGTTGAATTCTCTTATTAATTTGTATAACTGGAGAAATAGAGGACAGAAAAGGGCGGAGGTGGTGAAGTAGTGGCGCTCAATAACACCCGCATGGACACTGGTTCAAACCAGGCTCGATATCTGCCTAAGCCAAACAAATCTCTCACCAGTCTTTGGTTAGTTGGTACCAACTCGTCTGGGAAGATAAAAGCACTAACTTGTACATCGGCTCTGGCCACCACAAGTCATTGAATATGCCAAATACGTATTCAATACGTCACTACGATTCTGAATGGAAGTTTTATGCGGGGCGCATCACTCAGATGGGATTGGTCTACACCCAAACACTTTTTCTTTAAGCCCAAGACCTTATCCTTCACTTTTCCAATTAGAAAAATAACAAGAAAGGGCAAAAGCAACTGATTGTTTCTAATGCTTCAAAAAACTTCACTAATCACACAAATCAACTAATAATGTCATCAATTACAAGAGTGCTGTCAGAGGTGTAAACAGAAAACAATGAAGTCGGACTGATAAAAAGTACCCTCTCAGCATTGGAAGTTTATCGTGACTTTTGCCATCGTGATTACGCGTACATGGCCTAATCTATAAGCCAATATGCCGCATCTCTTTGTTTTGCCAGGAATTCGGTTTTACAGGCGAGTGCATTGCTAATAGGGCCTAGCGTGTTTTCGATCAGGGAAGAGATGAAGGGGAAGGAACTACCGGCCTCTAGTAGGTATGCTTATTCAAAAAATTAGGCTCACGTGTATGATCTATAATTGAACGATGCTCGAAAGTAACAGAAGGAGGACCAAAATACGAGCAACTATCAAGTAAAAAGAAAAAGTAAAATTCAAGTAAAAACCTTGGGAGATGAGCCATTTTGGGATACGTCTCGTCATTCGACTCCATTTAGAATCGTAGTGGCATTTGAATGGGTATTTGGCCTATGCACTAATTGCAGGAGTAAGCCATGCACACGACAGAGTTTTTATCCATCCAAAAAAGTTCTAGTGCTGATTAATCAACCTCGCCAGAGTGGAAGGCTTATTTGATTCGGCAACGCATGGGATTTTATCAGATCTCCACTTAGCAACACCCGGTTACGCTTTTACTAATAGACACAAATATTAAAATAAATCAGTTTGAATATAAAAAACATCTGAAGATAAAAACAGGCTATACAGACGTAGGCACTTCTACAGTTTGAATTTTGTAATGCTTAACTATGTAAGCGTCACCTTTTGGAACTAATTTCTCTTCGGTTCTCACCCACTACTCCCTTTCATTACTGTATTTCATACTTGTACCATTTTCATCTCACTGCTAGAACAAAATATTCAGGTGCTTCGATTCGATCACATAATGACAACTTCGCTAGCAGACAAGAAGAACGCCAGTGAACGAAGTTGTCATCCGCTTTGCGATCTCAACAAACCATTCCATATGGTTATGGTGAGCCTTCCATCTTCTATTCGCACCCCTTCTTTCTTCTGAGTCCTCAACTTCGATTACAAATCTATTCGATGACGTCCAGGTGGGATCACCGTCTACAGAACCTCGAAAGCCGAGAATAAACTTGTGATTACTCTACTACTTTATGATAAAAAGACAAACTGTCAGGGTTAGAAGCCATCAGCGAGGGAATACCACATAATGGATATAAAATTTCTTTAATAGGAAAGATGATCCGAATCTCTGAGATGTGGAGGGGTGACCTCATTTGACTCAAAACCCCTATTGTTCCGATAGGAAGGAGGAGTCGGAACCCGAGGATGGAATATTCATTGGAAATACTGGATTACTAAGTAACTGAGAACAAGTCCTTCAAATTTGTATACACCAACTCAAGTGAAAAACTGAAATCATCCCTTACAGTCTCATTAATCTGTAGATGTGCCAAATGTTCCCACTAATCTCCGAGGTGGTTATGAGTCGGCGGCAGATGTTTTCAGCGGTATACGCCTAACTAAGCCAGCTCTCGGGAGTGCCCGTTACCATTACCCTCAGAGTATGACGGGTTTGAGGGCCGTGAAATTTCACAGTAGTTGAACTTATCATGCCTTGAAAGGAGATGGCGATAGGGGGGGGGGGGGGGGACTTAAAAATATAGTTCTATTATATACCTACAGACTATCGAGAAATTTACCGCCGACCTAATAGCTACCCACCAATTAATGAGATCATTTCTGCCATATACAGAACACCAAGTTTCTGAGGATTTCCGCAAAGTGGAATGTAAAATTGAACTGTTCTTCATGTACTCCTATTTCAGAAAGTGTTACGCTCAAATGAAACCGATGCTGGAGAACAGTTGGGCTATCCGGAAAGCACATTCCATGACACTCCGTTATTCATCGGCATGCACTTTTATGATGCGTATGTCGTTCCTGGTGAGAATACGGTTCCTTTCATAAAATTCAAATGAATCAACTCAGTTCGTATGTACTCAGCAGGTTCTTGCTCCTACTACATTTGTACCAACCTTTCTATTTCGTCTTTGATTGCGACCCGTAGGATGACATCAAAGTGCATACCAAGCTGTTTTTCACCACAGCATCGGCAATTACTACCGCTTATATAGGTTGAAGTGGAAAAAAGGTTTCGTAAATGCTGACTAATCGACACGTCAAGTTGCTACCGAAAACAGAAACATCACCAGCGCTCATCTCTCATCTAAAACAACCGAAATAGGAGGGCATAACCTGTGGATTTAGGAAAAAAGAACGTTAAAACGTTTCTTTTAAGGTTAAAGGAACGAAACTTCAATCCACTACAACTCGTAGCAGCTCGAAAATCACAAAATTGCTTGTGATGGTAGAACTTTTTGAATTTTCTTGAAGCCAACTTAACCCAGCGTTCAAAAGAAACAGGCCAACACTAGTAGTAAAATTGGACATCAAAAGCCACACTCTTAACACTCTTCTAATAGGTAAAATACCCTTACCCGCTAGCCGCTACGCTTTTCCTGTGACTTTTTTTACGTCTTTGGGCCCTTTGGAATCTGATTAGTCAAATATTCCAGTACATCTAGGGTGTGCGGCGTTAGACCTGTTCTGATCGCAGCGGGGCACTTCATAGCTAGTTGACTTGCCGCCGGGTTCCCTGTTCGGAGTTACTGTCGGTCACCCAAGGTATAGCAGAGAAAGGACCCACAAAGGGCAGGAAAATGGTAACTGAGTTTGTTCCGAGTAGCATGTTTGTGCTACTTGTACAGCTGTTACATAAAAGTAACATTTTCAACAAAGGAACCCTTCATAAGCTAGGCGATCTTCCCCGTCATTCATGTTTGTGGAACGGGAGCCCACAGATTTAATAGTGTGTACCTTCACACTTATCATGTGGATTGGTAAAAATCGGAACCCCTTTGACAATCCTGATTCAGGTACCAATAAACTCGAGGCGAAGGCAATTATACTGTGGTATTTTTCACGGGTAGACACTCCTGAAAGGAAAGAGACCTATAAGGTGAGTCTTTAGACGTGTACCTTCGATCGTAAAGGAATTTGGCAATCGAAATTTTTTTCTGTTAAGAAAACCACCCTGGATCTGTTCCAAGTCAGTAACGACGGTTCATTTTCTGATCTCATTGATTTTCATTTATTTGGCGATGAAATCGCAAACTCGGAAATGGTGCGTGGAGCACTTGAAGTAAGTTGTTTTGGAGTCTTTTATTACAGGTGTGCATAGAACCGATGGAAACTGCTTTCTGCAAAGCGTGTTATTGGGACTACTGTGTTTATACTTCAGAAGAAATAGAATCCCCTTACTCCCCACATATTCCTTTTTTTTAGAACTTCCATAGTTTGACGGAAGCACCGAAACATAAGGGTAGCGAACTGGACTGGCGAAATTCACAACCAGAAACATTGTCAAAAAAATTCTCCAGCCAGCTGTATCAATTGGGGATTAACCCCAGCCTTGAATGGGAGCGTCCTGAAAACCTGTACCCCAAACTGCTGTACCATGGGCAGAGCGGACTGCTCCTTCCGACCCCACTCGTCTAGCTCTGTGTCAAAATTCAACACAAAATATTATTCTGTTTCAGGCGACCTTTCTGATGACCATTGGCTTTGTATTTTTACTGATTTTTGTTATTATTGTTGTATGGAGGCAGACAACACTTCGTGTAACCCCATTTCTTGGTAAGGCACTTGTCTACTATGTATGAGGTTCCATCCAATTCATACTGTGGATTTAGTGGCTGTCACACTGCTGACACCTTTCCTGGCCACAATTGCTGCTTTCGGATTGTTATCCTGGCTAAAGTATCCAATTTACTCGATGCAATGTGTTACTCCTTTCCTGGTTCTTGGAATAGGTAGGTTTTTCGGTTGAAATAAGCAGGTACCACAATGAGTGAAAGATGAGCTCCAGTTGATCGAAACCATGCCCCTTGTCTATAATCCAGAAGCTCCGTTAAATCCGGTGTTAAATCCGGTGGAGAGCCGCAGTTATCCCAACGACATTCTTCGCGACGGGGTAACTAACCATGCGAACAGCTAAGACGTGGTTCGGGCGAGACGACTAGTGTGGATCGCAGCGCCCCGTGAATCGATCGAGGCGGGTCTGTGTCAGAAGGCTCGAACGACATGCTGTGCTCGTTGAGCCTGCCGCTCCGATGAAAATTACGGGTGAAGGGGGTGATTGAGTGATGGTAATTTATGGCGAGCTCGCTCTAGTCATCGCGGATCGGAGACCTTGGGCTTCACCAGATCGAAATAAAAGAGCAAGATCTGAAGAGGTACACAACCCTATCCGGACGGAATAGACTTATTGTAACTATGTCGATTTTTTTGACCTATCACGAGGTGTTGTAAAGTCACAGCTTATTGCTGGCATTCACGGGAGGAGGGACGTCTCATGTTTTCCTACTCAAAATAAGGATTATTCCACAGCGAGTTTTTCGTTGCAGGAGTCGACGATGCTTTTATACTCATTCACCGTTGGAGACATCGCTCGGATATAGCTGATCACTCCAAGAGACTAACACAGGTGTGTATCTGAAGAAAGTGGTCCTCATTCTGGTCCAATCCAACGATTACATCATTTTACTCATTTTTCCTGAATATATGACCTCAACAGGACATTGATCCTTTCGATCTGACTCGTTCTGGACCTTTTTTTTACAATCGTTCTTTCAGGTGATTGTCGACGTTGGCCCTTCAATCACAATCACATCTTTGACTAATATTATCGCTTTCGGCGTCGGATTTTTCACACCGACTCCACAGGTATCCATGAAATGTGCTTTTTAACTACTTCGTTTGATGCTATCAAAGTTTCCGTAGCGATTCGACTTTACAGATGTCGCTATTTTGCCTGGCTACATCAGTAGCTCTATTGATCGACTACATAGTCACTTATACTATCTTGGCACCGGTAGTCTTCCTGTGCAGTGAAAAGAAAGACTATCAATCAGCATTGCCTTCGAAACCATCAGCAAACGACTACCTTAACAGGGTGAGTACGAAATAACTCTTTCTATAAGGAGCGAGAGGTTATCAGAGGTGGTGGTAAGAATAACATCTAGACCCAAGAGGGGTACGGGTGACGCACATAGCGACCCCGGGAAAGTAATAGTAAGTTTCAAAATTGCCAAGTAGAAAGACAAAGAAGATAAGGGGGAATGAAATGTTAAACTCCTCTTCCTCCAACGCCTCAGGGATATAACTTTAAACAACTCTTATGGGATTATAAATTCATGGAAAACGGAAAAGCAGTACTCAGCATTACTTTTTAACTGAATATTTGCAGTACTCACGGTTGCTTTGCTCGATGAACGGTCGTCTACTCTGTGGTATATTCCTAGTCACCATTTATTTGATCTCAGCCGCAGGGGTCTATAGGATGAAGTCGACGTTCGAGCCAGCGAAAGCTTTTCCATCTGATTCGCCACTTGTTAGAAGCCTAAAATCTATCAGGTCAGACAGTCACATATTCCATTAACTATGAAATCGACAACTGCTCCCATAGAAAGTAACGCGGACATTCTTCAGGCCCATATTCAATACCTACTTCCCTGTGAATATCTATGTAAATCATCCACCAAATATATCCGATGAGGAACAGGTAGGTCTGAAATTGAGGAGATTTGAGGAGAATAACAAAATTCAAAAGATAGGTAGTACGAGAAGGTTTTTGTGCTTTCGATGTCTGAAAGATCTACCTAACGACTTTTCGGACCTGAGACTTTACTCAGATCCCAGGAAACATGTCCCAGCTATGTTCAATGAAAACGGACGAATAACTAATCCCTTGATATCATGAATCGACGGTGGCTACTGGGACAACTACCAAGCAGTTTTTTGCGAAGGGTTCGAATTCCACCTCTATAACGCCCCATGACCGATCAATCAGAACAACTACTCATCGTCAACATCAAAATTTACCATGATCGAGTGAACCAATCGCGGGGAAAGATCGGAAACTTGCTAACAGCACGGCTACTTTTGAGTAGAGAGGGTTACTTCATAACCCTGGGTTCCATCATTTACTCACCTCGACCACGCCTACTCATTGCGGTAATTGCCAGCAAACATCAAGGGCATAACAGTAACAAGTAACATGGATCGATGATAAAGACAATCCGTAGAGTCGGTGTACGGTATATTCCCTGAAATCGAACTTTTTCAGCATGCAAGTTTCTATAAAATGGTTTCACAGTTGGAACATGTGAATGGAGCATACGGTAAAGACCGAACAATGCTTTTCCTGAACGCATACGAGAAATTTGACAAGAAAGTGGGTACCGCTGATAGGATGATGACGATGATAATGCAGGATATATTGGTCGTTTAGGTGACACAAATGACGAGGGCACTGTTTTTGGCTCCTGAAACGGAATACAAGCCGAGCCTGCATAATTTACAATACTGGCTCGATAGGGTAGGAAATCCGTCTTCAATCAAATACATAAAGTCTAATGAGACCGGGTGAGTGTCCTTCCTTTTACTTGTATTCGAAATATCTCTCTTTAATTTTGAGAACCATGAACCTACTGTACTCCAGCGGTGAAGGCTATCTGAAGGCATTTTCATTCGTTATCCTTGGCAAAGGAATGGCAGAATGGGCAAATCGAGCACATTTCGTGCATGACATCCGTCAAGTACTGGCCCAGCATTCACGATGGAACGCATCTCTCTTCGATGGCGATTCGGCAGTCCTGTCACTCATCCTCACGGTCAGTTCAACAATGGCTTTACCAGCCGTCAGCAGAGGGCTAACCCTTCCCTACAAGGGGCTTGCTTTAAGAGTTTGTGAACTTGGGTTTATGTCAAAAAAGATAACGCTCTCAAGCCAACCTGATTCTAATGGCAAGCCAGAGCATGTCGTCGTCGGACTGTCCTCAATCCCTTCCCCCTCTAAATTCCGACTAAGGCTCTTTACATAACCCTTCCCTTTCTATTTACAATCTCACCACTGACCTGCCCATAGAACCGGATACCCATTACCTCTATCATGAATTTATTTCGCGTTTCAGGTAGGACATGATCTGATTGGATCTATAGCCGCCACGGTGGCATGTATGGCTGGAATCTGTCTGTTATTCGTGAACAATCGTATAGGCGTACTGATTATCACCTATACAATCACATCTATATGCTTCTGTAAGTACTTTTCCTTAGTTGGTAGAGGTAGGGGAGGTGGGATGCTTGCCTACAATCAGCCCGGATGGGTTGGACCCAGGATTCTATTTCAACTCGGCTCCACCCAACCGTTATCAGGTCAGCTTAGCATTTCACAAAATGTCATTTATAGGTCTGGTCGGTCTATTGTCATGGTGGGGAGCGGATCTCGATCCAGTGACACAAGTAGACGTACTGCTAGCAACTGGATTCAGGTCAGTGCTGGCATTTCTGTTGTACCCTCCGAAGTTAGGTACAAATTCACAGAAGCTTCTATACCTTTGCTTTTTTCGTAAGTTCCCATGCTTACCTCCGAAAACTTCAGTGTTGATTATACTGCTCATGTTGCCTACCAATTCTACCGGTCTCGTGGCACTCCTCAAGAACGACTCGTCTGCAGTTTGGGTGAAATGGCAGCACCTATGGTGCAGGTAGGTCTACCAATCTTATACTGATCCAAAGTTTCCAACAAATTATCTCCTAGGCTGGCCTATCTACGTTCCTGTGCATGTTGCCGCTAATTTTCGTCCCAACATATGCTATCGTCGCCTTTGCGAAGACAATCTTCATTGTAGTGGGCATTGGTAAGCTAATCCTCAGAATTTGTTCTTTTTTCGATTCGAAAGCAAGAGAGAGGACAACGACACTTCGGTAAAAGTGGCAAGGTGAGCGGAGGTCGAATTGTTACCAAGCAGATGCGCCCATACGTCAATCACGAAACAAACTGTTTTCAACGTCGCCTACTTTGTAATGTGGCGGAGTATATGCATTGCAATACACAGGTCATCATAAAAACTCTAATTTCAGGCTTAATACATGGACTATTCGTTCTACCCGTGCTGCTATCCCTTTCAGTACGTTCGGTACCCCCTCCATCACCGCTACCGCTCAAATCTGAACATCTCATCGAACAGGAATTCGAACAGCAATAGCTATGTATAAACTGCGTGTAAATAAATCAGTCTGATTCTTGACAGTTTTCAAAAAAGAATAATTGTACAGTACAGGTTTATTTGACATCACAAAATGAGATCACGCAGAACGCTTTATTCACTCATACGCGCTGCGCGGTCAATTGCAACAAACCAACAGAAAAATTCAACAGCTCAAAAAAATGAAAGGCCAAGAAAGTTGTTTTATAAAGAAACTCCAAGCATAGGCCAACTGAAAGTCTTACAAGCTTTACGGTATCAATGTAACATACTCGAGAAAAAATAGTATTCATTTCATAACCAAATGAGAGAATTCCGCTCAAGAAGAAATTCACAGCAAGCACAACTTGTCGAGTGTTCTTTAGATTTACTATGAAACAAGAAATTAGCCTCCATGAAGTGTCGATATAAACGTAACTAAATCGTTATTGTGTAACTGAGCTTTTTCCTAAAAAAAAACGGCAGGTTAATTTGTAGAAGCAAATAGCCAAAATAAGAAGAAACTTACGCAGCCAAGTAGTTCCCAATCACAATCATTAACCAGCACTAGAACTCCTGGCCTTATCGTCCCGTCACAGATCAGAAGTTCACGTCGATTACAGTCCTTAATTCGATAAAAATTTTGATATATTGCAAATTAGAAACCAGTTATGCAAGTAAGCAGCGATCTTGTAGGCGGTGAAACTAGAGAAGTACGCCTTTCAATATTTAAAATGTGTCTGTCTTGAGCTCGGATATGAACGATTTGCTGATACTCCAGCTGAAAAGTTCCTCCTAAATAGGAGAGCAAAAAATTGAAACACGATCACTTTTCAGTAGAGACCGAAATACCGCAAGGGTCCAAACCGGATTTCAATGTTAAAAATGTTAAACGTAGGAGCTTAGAAACGAAACGTCTGGTGGCAAGCTAACAAATCATAAAAACGTGTCGAGTTCAAACAATTTTATGCGGCTCTGTTGGACACTGGCCATCAATTGAGAGCACAAATATTTTCCCATTCTTATCTCTTTCACATTGCTTACTGCCAGAAAGGGTCCACAATGCAAGATGATTTCCAAACTTGTCAATTCCAAAAACAGATAACCCTGTATTTGATATTTGTTTTTTCGCGACTGTTTAACACATCATGGTTGTAAGTATTGTTGAATAATAACCTTTAGATGGAGCAACTTAGAAAAAAATCGGCAATGCATCTACCCTCATCTCCATTTCTATCACTCTGAATACATGTCAAATGGAGTACACATCAGCGGGAAAACAGGCGCCCGTTATCCCCAAACAGCCATTGGATGACTTTGACCATCATTGCCACGGTAATTCCTTACGCAATGGCCATTCTGATGCCTTACATCATTTACTGGAAAACTCATTCGTCCACAAAGCCCTTGTCTCCAAACTAACAGGAAGCATTAGTATGCCAACGAACTTTAGAAAGTTTTGTGTCCAAACCCTACTGCAAGTTCAAGATTTGTACTGTCTTATTTGTGCGACTCAGTGGAGCCCCCAAGAGCTTTCATGGCCCCAGCACTCTTTCATAAATACTCTACATAATCCCAACAATGATCACATATGGATATCAAGACAAACAACACTGAAGTTAAAAAAGAAACTGAAAATCATCACTTTCTTCAACCGATTTGGTTTTCACAAATACACTGACCATGATTCAACAAACTAACCTTTAGCATAATGTCGTTAACATAGTTTATAACTTCTCCCACAGTCACAAAGTCTTCGTTGCACGGTATGGACACCTGGAAAATTGTAAATCAAAGTGAATTAAACAGAATAAAAGGTAGAAAAGAAGGCATACTCTGTGTCGCTTGACATTTCCAACGAGAAATTCGCAGCCACCTGAGAATTCTAGATTCAAATTAACGTTGCTCATTTTACTGAAAGTTCATTTTACTGCAACATGAGAACAAGGAAAGAAAGAAACATCGAAAATGAACAGGGCCGCATTGAAGCTACAATTCCTCAAAAACCTCAAAAAGTTAAGACTAAATTGACTATCCAGTTGCGATCTCAAAAATGAAACTTTTACAACATGGACAACAAGGTATCAGGTTTATTTACCTCTATTAAAATAAAAAGCGCCATATAGGTTATTTAATAATTTATTCCGTATATGTAAAGTACAGCAATCAAGTGTTTTGATGTAAAACCAGAATCAGATCATCCTTCTTTGAAAAGGTAACCTGAAAAAGAAGACAGGAACTCCTGGAAAGCTACACAGCTAAAATACAATATTCAAAAAAAAAAACATCAGCAGTGATGGTCCTACAACAGCCGCTACTTTGAAGTTTATCCTTTCAAAGGCAACGTAAATTAATGCAAGATACCTTGCCATGGTCGCTCGTGACGCTGACTACTGGAGGAACAGAACTCGAAGGTTCAAGCTGGGAACAAAACGTTAGCAATTGTGATGCTAATGGTGCCACCTCTGGCTGAAAATAATATTGATTCACTTCGTGTCGTTAAAAGGACCTGGAGTAATCTTCAGGGTGAGGTACCTACCTTAAGAGACCCTTTGGACGAGAGGGAAAGACCGTTGGCATCGGATACACAAACACCAACCATACCTGGTTGTCCCATTCTGAAGTTTATGATGAACTAACACGAAAAAGTAAAGATACACATATGTATGAAGAGGTTCCTTACAATTGATCAATCTTCTTCTCCATCAATGACTCCATTGTTTAGTAGCTAAAAGCAGCGGTTTTTGGAATACTGAAGTACCTTTGATGGTTACCAGTACCACAGATGTTACAAACAAATGCATCACACGACAAAATTGAACATTTCGTAAGGAATACACGAGGCTGTAACGGGTGCGAAAGTTAAGTGGCGTGGCTTTTCATGGGTACCACCTGCATCCCTGTGCAATTGTATGCTTCGCTGAGTCACGGTAACTTGGTATAGACACTATACCATTTATTTACATCCCCTTATTTGACCCTAAAGAGATGTACGACTGACTCCAACTCCAGATGGAAGAAGGACTAAGTTTTGGTTTTCTCAATCCCACATTAAGATGTGTCCAGGCAATCAATTTTTATTCAAGATCGGAGAGCAGCTTTAAAGCGCACAACTGATGTACCACTTGTGGCAGGGGTACTATATTATTAGACTATAGATGTGGTATCATAAGTCTTCCCCACACCACAGCAGAAGTCTTAACAGTAAACCTTCCCTCTACATTTACTTGTGAAAGGAAAGGGAAACAATTCGAATCCACCACTGTCACATACATCAGCTCACAAGAAAGAATAGCAGTGTCAAACTTCTACAGATACCTCATGAGCGAGAACTTCGTTAAACGACCACGAAATAGCCAAGTCACAGCATTAACAATAAAATATTTATTTATCCAGTGTACGACATAAGAAGGAATAAATACTACAAAATCTCTCTATAAAGGTATGAATAAGTATTATACAATGCACACATATGTTGGACTAGTTATGGACTGCACAAATTCTTAAGGGAAAGGCTTTGATCATCACAAAAATGGCCATGATAAAGCCATGTTGCCATTTTCGGACGACATATTACATATTCAATCCAGAAAGGCATCATATATAAAGACAGCCTTTGTCCGGATACGGGTAACGAAGTAGTTTTCTAATCGAAGAAATATCACAGAAATGTTACAGTGAGAGGATTTGCAACTAGATGATATGAAATGTGTTTGATATGAAGTCTCCGATTTGTACAAATAATCACAGAAGGAAATATTTAACGATTCGAGTAAATTAAGTAATGTAAATAAGAAATAAGGATCACACATCACGAAGTCGCAGAAAATTATAAATGTAGGAAGAACAGAGGAAGCAGCCTAGCATTCCTCTTCATCAGCCATCAGAGGATTGGTCACTATCGAAAAACGACGCTTCCGCTTCAGTACTACATCTACGATGAGAACTCCTGCCAATAGCACCGTAGTCAACGCAAGGACTGCTGTGGAAACTGCAAAACAACCTGTTCAGTCCAATAGCCCTATCGACAGTAATCATAACCCTACCGATAAAACAATCATAGCTGTCTATTCGTTTCGTTATAACATAAAAAAAGAACAACTTCAATTGCACAAATCGAAAAAATTGTCCAATAAACTTCCGCATTTCGCGACATAAGGAGAAAATGATAATAAGATTTTTTGAATTAATCGAAACAATTCTACTAACTTATTAAATTCAATGCTAGGAAAGAAGTAAATACCTATACAATAATGGTAGATGTTTAGTCCAGACGTTCTAGCCTCGGTCTGTCTTTGATGGGGGATGAACCAGAGGTCTTCAAAAAATCTTTTCTTTTTGTTGCTTTCCCGACAAACAACCTGACCCGACAATAGCCTGACCTTTTCGTGTGGTGAAGGCCTATCCCTTTCTGCTTGAACAAGTTTAGGCATAGGCTACGCTTTCTAAATTGTTGAGCAATAGCCAAAAAATGCAGATAATATGAGCCCTTTGAGGGTAGAGTTGGGAGTGCGGATAACTGAGACTCGTGATACATGTAAATATTATAGAAATGGCTTTGCTCAAAAAATGATGAGTTCACAGCAAAACTATATGGGAGAAAGTGAAGTAGTATGGCTGAGAATCCGGAGTTAGGCTCGAAATTCGACTCTGTCCCGTTTAAGGGTAGTGTGATGATGGGACATTGCTTCATGGAAAAACCTAATAGCAATTCAAAAAACGTACAGCACGGAAAAATTTTTGGGAAAGTAAGAAAAACGGAAAAATGTTGTCAGTGATGCAAACTTACTCATGTAATTTTTGACATTAGGGCCAGCTAAACCACATTCCGCAGTCCAGTCGTCGGGAAGATATCTGAACCACAGCACATGACTTTATTATTGAGCTTCAAAATAAAATGATCAAACTCATACTATGGTGTAGAGACGCTCGTACTAAACCAAAGAGATTACCTATACATAGCAGATTTAAAAGCGTCCAGGGTGCATGGATCTTCACATCCCGGAATGTTGTAGTGGTACAGCTCGTCGACATCAGTGACGTTTTTGTAGTACACCTATTAGAAAACTAATATACAAATGAATTGGTATGAGCTTCAGCAACTATGCAACCGGGATCAGAAGAAAAGCTCGAAAAAGGTGCCGGAACGAGATAGTTCATTATCACAATAATAGCTTGACAGTAATGTTAACAATATATTGTACTCCCTCTTGATTTGCAACAAATTTGCCACCTCCCGCGAGCCGTGAAGATTATCAGTCTCAAATGTCAAGCGTTTTACAATCGTGCACTTTAGGGTTTGTAGTTTACAACTCATTGAGCACATACCTCCAACACGAAACGTCCATCTTTCTTATGAAGCTCGAGAAGCACCGCACTCGCATAAGGTGGGAAACGTTCCGGGTAAATCCCCATGGCAGCTAGCATTGCAGCGAGTGTCGTATCGTGCTAAAGATGAGCTACTGTAATTTTACGGCGCAAGATAGATCAAAAGAAAGCTGGTTGCTTTTTTTCCAAGGAGATATCTTTCCCGTTGTGAATGGCTAAAAGAAACCACCTCGCAGAGGAGGACATCTCATCTCCACCCTTTTGCAGGAAGGCTCATAGACATATTGAAACTATGTATAAGTGAGACAAATATCTCCCATGACATACCGCTGAATAAGCGTACAGCTTCGGCTTATCTCCCAAGTTACCATTTATCTTCGCTTCAAATCGTTGTATGATGTCCTTCAACAACGGTCCTGTAACAATCGAATTAAAATGAAGCTTAACATCGGACCTGACGTCTCAAAAAGTTTAATAATACACATTACCTCCTCGTAACCGACGTAACACATCTGTGTGGTATTTCAAACGAGAAGAAGCATCATACAACTTGTGAATGCGATCAAAAATAGACGCATTTACCCACGAGGGCCATTTGTGAGTGTCATTGTGTTGAAGCTGAAATGATCACATGCTCATTTTCACAATAATGGCTTTTTTCTTCACTAGTGGTTCTAGCGATAACGTTTCGTGGTAATCGACGACAGTGCACTTGATAGGTACGTCAGCATTGTCATACTGCTAAGTCCCTTCAAATTAGGTCTATAAGAAATAGCGAGGAAAGACGAACAAATTCCAAGAGACAAAATGTTTAGAGGAATGAATCTAGCAAACCAATTGTTTCATTTTCTACTCTTAAGCGAAGAGATCAAAAAATTCCACCCACATGAACACCGTTATAGAACCCCGGTTCCTGGCGCACAACAAGAGAAAAATCCGACATACACAGGCCTTTTATGTCATAACAAAATACTACCCCATTTTAGTTCACATGACCAAATTTTCAAATACTAACCATGCAGAAAAGATTGTCGAATACCATCCAAAGCTGGCGAAATTCGAAGTTCGGTATCCCAGTTTTCTCTCGAAGATACTCAACAAGTTCCTTATTCTCAGACTCCATACGACGGACCAGTTCAGATCTCCACAACGCCGAAAATTCTTGCTTTATCGTTGGGCAATTGATGTCCTCGTACAGCTCCTGTATTGTTGTTGTTGAGTGGAAATAATCTAACATTACTGAATACTTCAACATTTCACAACAGCGCAAAATCAGACCTTGTCGATCGCTTTCGGTACAGTGTGCACAGGTATTGGCTGCCAAGGCATTTCTTTGTCCCACATTTCTGATTTCGTCGGCGGGAATAGTCCTTAAGTCCATAAAACTTAGACAACCATATCCACTCTCAAGATTTTTATTCATGAAATGTAGATTAACTGATAATTCAATGATAGATTCTTACCAGCCATGTTTGCCTGTGCAGACATAATGGTTCGGTTGTAGTCGCTGCTACGTATAAAGATCTGAAATAAATCAATAAAAATAGATAAAAGCTACAATGTTAATGAAAGGGAAACCTCGCTGCGATCGAAACGATTGCCGATCCACATGCCGTAGCGAGCTCTCAGCCATTTTCCAAGACGATACTGTTGCGCTGCAAAAACACAACAATAAGAAGCACGTAGAGGAGCGATGTGTTTATGAACAACAAAGGTGGGATAGTGAGAAAATTCCCTCGACTTAGTTCGAGTACAGAAGCAATCCACAGTCAAAACTACTCTTTCTTGAATTATCTACCTACTTGCCTTCATACCGATGGGAGTTTCGTGTTAATCATTCAACAAAAAAAACGTGAAAAACCCCATCAGATTGCTTTGAGAGGCAAAAAAGTTCTTCACATACCCTAATAAGAATGTTTTGCACGCCAATATAGGATAGTACACACCCAGTTTTACCTTTAGCGGTGAAAATGTAGTTGGGGGGGGGGGGGGGGGGGGCACCCATCCGAAGGTCAGTATATCAAGAAATGAACTCAGTCTAACGTGTTAGCCCTTGTTATATCAGCACTGTATCGGATGCGTCGAGGATTATGGGAATCAACCAGCTTAGCTCTTTCATGCGGTTTCCGCCAAGGAAATTTAGTTTACCAAATAAGCCTAGGTAGGGTAGGAGCACCTGGGTGGCTGGGATGATTACCTCTTGCAGAAAAAAAGAAAAAAAAAGAAGAAAACTTGCCCACCGCGGTGCTCCTTCCCTACGAGAGCCCTTATTTAAAAACTGGCATGT
Source organism: Haemonchus placei (assembly GCA_900617895.1). Lineage (NCBI taxonomy): Eukaryota > Metazoa > Nematoda > Chromadorea > Rhabditida > Trichostrongylidae > Haemonchus > Haemonchus placei. The sequence goes on from UZAF01017561.1 coordinate 42,675, forward strand.
CCGTGATATAACGCGTTTCTTTGAGTTCATTTCTTGATATACCGACATTGTGATAGGTGCCCCCTCCCCCCAACTACATTTTCACCCCTTTAGCTTATTCCCTCCTCAAACAGACCACAAATAAAGTATCAAGACGAGTCGGACAAAAAAAATTGGTGTATAAAGGGAAGCCTTCCTGAAGTTTACAGAGCATGCTCCCACGCATTAGTTACAAAGAGTGATCTGTCATGTAAATGAGATATCAAATTCCCGTTATACACTCACACTCGGAGTAGCCAGTATACCGAAGTATCTGTAATCGTAAGAACCAATTAACTTATGGGAGAAGAAAGGGAATGGAAAGTTTGTTATGAACTCCAGGAGAAAAGCCACGATTGGTTGCTAGTAAAGATCTAGATATGGAAAGCTGTGTTAAAAATGGAATAGTTGTCGCAACACTCTAAGCTACGCATGGGAAGATCAGTAGCGAAGCGAGGAAAATTATACTAATAGCTTCAAACTGTATATTAATGAGAAGCAAAAACGGGAAATTAGTGGCATCCCGACAGAAACTCTCAACATACTGATCGAAGTCACTGCCGGTCAATACCTTGTTAACCTGATAAGGCCCACCACGGGCTTCCGCTGAAATACTCTTCACTAAAATATAGCTGAAGATCAAGTCTCCGATGTAGACGATTCCCGATATCATTCGCGTGACCGATCGCGCGCTTACACCTGACTTGCTGGTAGGAAAAAACGGTACAAAGCACTTCAAAAGAAAAGTTCTTTCAATATTTTTACTTTTTAGTGACCCTGCTCAAAAAAGGTTCTCCAGATGGCACCTATGGAGGGATGCACACGATCGGTCACTCATTCAAAAGACAGACCATGGGACGTGGGCGAATCCGCATCGGGCCATAGTGTGTTTGCCCGAATTATGCGTGGTAGCTATTGAAAACGATACGCACCTTAATCTGAGTAAATCCTAAGCGTGTTCGTTCAGGCGCTGTTTCCTCACCGAGCCGCACTATTGTATCACTGTGCAAATCAAGGGGCACTATTCTGGGAGATCCTATCTTGTCCCATCTGTTTGCACCCTTGCATATACGGGCTACCGTATTTCCCTGATGCCCTACAGTAATCTGATTGATCGATGTGGTCTGAATGTTAGGCACATGATTAGAAACAATCGCCAATCATAATACGCGCAATGTATGGGTCACGTGCGCGGTGGTCAATACCGCATGTTTAGGGCCCCTTAAGGGAGCATAAGGAGGTGATCAAGTAAGCGAAAGCATCCAAAAACCAATAATAAAATGTGGGTCTATAACCTTAGGAGCCAGCAAACGCGTTTAGAACATTGCTAAAGAGCAGTAAAAGCTTATGAAAGCCTTGAAAGCTTATGGGAAACCCAACCTATTCCCTTTCGCGTCAGCTCTCCCAAGCCTTCACTCCATGTGCTGGCGTCACTAAACGGTACTGGTGTCGCCGGGGTACGATCACCATGCCGCCATGCCTGAAAAGTCACTCATTCGAACTTCAATAAAGCACACAAGCCCTCAATGTAGAACATAAGAGTGAAGATATTCTGTGCCTACTATTGAATATGAGTCGGGGAGCGCAGTTCTATTGTTTTCCCGGGACCCATGAATATCACTGCAGATGGCAATTTCGTCTACTCCTTCAGTGTCAGGATCCTTCATCCTTCACACATCAAAGATGAGAAACATGGGCGGGTGTGGTGCAGTAGGAACGAAATTGTCGCTTCGCGGCAAGTGAAACGTCGCGTGGGAAGGAATGTATCAGAATGCAGCAGCAACTAAGAAATACAGAAAACACAAAACAAAAACAAAAGAACTAACGGTAGGACCATGCCAAAAGCAATAATCACATAATGATTGAGCTGTATGACGAGCGCTGGAACTGTTACAGTTAGGCCTAATGGTCCGCGACAGCCGCGTGCGGCGGATCGATTACATAAAACCGTTCCTACTGCCCGTCTCCCATCCTGGGCGACTATCTGCCCTGTTTGAGCGGCAACCATGTTCGGCAAGCAAAACGGTAGCGTATCACGACCTATACTCGTCAACCTTTTCCTCTTTCCCGAACCGACATTGCTTGTACTATTTGGGGAAGTTGCCGCAAGAAAGTCACTTAATTACCATTTCGTCATCAAGGCAACGGCCTCCACTCTAGTATTCTCTCATGGGTCCTTTTATTAGACCCTTGAATACCACAGCAATATC
>UZAF01017562.1:7599-20691 GCA_900617895.1 Haemonchus placei
CGGCTTTGCTTCGTGCTTCAGTGGTAAAACGGAACACTAAAAAATATTCCTTTTTCTCCTGTAATTGTGCTGTCGGGTAGTGCGTCATCGGATGTTGTGTCGTTGGATATGTTGCCTGGCATTGGAAGCAGGTAGTGAGTATTTTGGAGACGATATTGTTGTATTGCGGAGCCACTATGGCCAAGAATGCCGACTGAGGAGCCCGCCGGCTATTTATACCTCTCAACTGGGTCCAAAGATCAAAGTTCAAACCATGCGTAATTGTTGACCGCTATGGTGATAATGTCGTAAGTGCGCGTAGATCACATCCGCTTCATCGCGGTCGATTCCCGTCTCGACGAATGAGTGTCAGAGCAGTTATTGCTGCGTCTGCGTGAATTGGACAAGTTGGGGTGTGAATGGCAGTATTGTAGCAGTTGCTGCACTCCCGGGGGCAGTAGCAATCTGATATAACAAAACCTCAGACATCCCTTACACTGTCTCTGGAATACGGCACAGTGCACAATGCACGATGATGTTCGTCGTCTTCAGGGATGAGAAAATCCAAAACTGTGTCTCGAACTATTGAGCAGTACCACATTCCTTTCCCTTTTACTCACAGCTTTTCTGGCCTTCACACCATCCTAAGCAATAGTGGCATCTTTTACTAAATCGTATAGTGCGACATCTTTGGGGTCCATCACGAAGTTTGGGACAGAAGTCGGAGAAGTGTGCTCCTTTCATCTCATAGGACGCGCATGTTACAAGGATCTCGACTAGCTGTGATTTGTAAGCAATCTTTCTCTCTTAAGCAGTTGTATCCTCTCTCTAGTTCTTCCACTCTTTCACTTTCTCGGTGAGGCGCTTCATAGAGCGTGTATCGCAAGTTACTTCGTGTTCGGCTTTCGTGGCTCTGATTCGAACGATCGCTTCTTTCTTGAGGAACAAACTGGAACAGACTGGCGATGCGCTTCTTTTTTGTGTCTGTATCATAGTCTCCGAAATCAGTCTGAGTAAGTACGCGTCATCAGCTGTTTTCTCGGATTTTTGTCCTTTGCAAAAATTGTTCTCGGTCATTTCGCCATCTTGATCGTCTCCTTTTACTTGAGCATCTTCATTGTTCTCACTACTTGAGCATCTTCATTGTTCTCACAAGATTGGGAAGAGATTTCAAAAGGTGAAGATTCCTCTCTGTCGTTCGATTTTTCCTGCCGAGATACTTCGCTTTCTGTAGAAGCTATTGTGTTGGATAAGAGCTATGTACCAGAGGTGTTCCCATTCACTTACATCATCTTGAAGCTGTTGAGAGTGTAGCACCGAAACCCGGTTTCTCGAATTAAGACCGTCTCAACGGATGGCACAGTTGCACGCGGATAACAATAAATTTATCCGAAACGCGGACAAAGACAACTTTGAACGAAAAATAACAATCAAATAATGATACAGGAGCAGAAGGAAAAAACGGGGTTAGTAGAATACTCGGGGCCCAGGCGATGAAGTCCTCGGGCCGGGTTGAAGAAGTCGGATTCGGGCGCTTGAAGCCGGGTGGGGAGAGGCGCAGTTTGGACCCCCTTCTGGGTTCTGCAGTCGTGAAGACCTCTAAAATGCTCTTCGCCCTCTTTTTATCCAAATAATTCCCGCCAAAACTGCGCCTCTTGGCCGGTCGATCATTCCCTGACTTATCTGCACGGGTTCGACCTCCCTCATGCCACAAAAGACTATTTATGGTCCGTCAGTTCGCATTAAACTCCATAGCCGATAACTCCCAAGCAGAATGGATGTTGTTATTTTCTTCTTATCTTTTTTCCATGTCATATGTAAGTTTAGAAATTGAATGAGTTCCCTATTGCCTATAAGAAGTTGGCGTCTCAAGTGAACGTGTGAGGACATTGTGTGTGAGCAGCTCTAGGTTGCACAGGGTTGCACTCTGTATCCCAAACGTCACTCGGTTGGCTTGCCCGATTTTCTTCTTTTCCTGAAAATCGAAAGTTGTTAGTTGAAACTCTTCGACGTCCTGTACTGGTAACTGCAGTCGGTTGGCCGAGCCGCTGTCAGTAAAGAATAGTTCAGCTCAATGTCAAGTCCCTTCGCCATTCACCTTTGAGGGGCCTTTATTTCGGTATGGACAATAATGATTTATCCTATTGGGAGACAAGGACGTGTGTGCGTCGACTTGAGCCTGATTCGACCATCTGCAGTATTATACCTGGCAGTCACTATAGATTTACATGCAGAGAGAGCAGTATAGGAACAGTGTAGGATGGTAAGCAGAGGAAGGATTAGGTGAAGAAGTGCGGCTGGCAACGGGCCACTGTAAGGTCACGAGCAACGAGTGCTCTAACTGTAAGTGGCAGTCAAAAGTCCGCAAAAGTCCAAAAGTAATCGCAGCAACAAAATTCTTTAACGACTAAACACGATTGTAAAGTCAGGGGATCGTATGAAATTATGATGGTAAAGGTGGCAGGGAGGAGGTATTCAAACGAGAAGTCAGCCGCGCAATTGCGTAAAGACTTGACTACAGCAATTAAAAATACTTTTCACTGTCCCCATTAGTAGGAACTGCAGGCTTCCATGCTACACTTGCCATTTTGTCATTTTATTGTCGTTATTATTATTTTGTTGCGTTACATACAGTTGTTTTCTCTAACCAGCTGCCACTACTGGATGTGACGTACGGTGGAGACATCTTTTAAGCCCTTATTGAGCCCTACTCGTCCCGTTCTCTGACACGATGGTGGGGTCATACTTGTGTGTTACGTATTCACCCTGCTGGGAAATCTTAGAAGCCATTTTGGTCATAAACTGTCCCTTTAAGGCTTTCTCAAACTACTTTTCCCAACTGGAAGGAATGAACAGGAGGGGAGAGGGCTCTTCACCATTCCATTGTATTTACTTTAATTCATTTGGCAGTGTATTTGTAGAATAATGTCTCAGTTCATATTAGCTAATCTATTGGCTTACGTTGCCTCATGGTCGGTTGATTTCCTTTATATACTGGTCCTCCACCGTTGAGGACATGGTTAAAAATTTCATGCACACCTAGTTCATGTAGAAGGAAGTGCTGCTCTTGAATCCAGGGATTATAATGACGGCTAACTTTTGTTTTGCAGACTAGTGGCAGCAGAGTTGGATTTTGAATTTTTTGAAGCCTCTTTCATGTAGGAAACTGAGCGATGATAGCTTCCATTTTTGTATTCAGTCAACCTTCTGATACTGAGACTAAACATTTCTGAGATGGTTCATGGCTGTACAATCCTTTTACTCAATACATTATGACGATATCAATTGCAAATTCGCGTTAGAAGCATTTGGTCCGGTGTGGATGTACGAAATCAGAGTGTCTCACTGTGTTGAACTGTATCAGGTATCTGAGCTGGTCTCTATTTCGAAAGATATAATCTAACGATAACCAGGTCACTACCAATATTCTCATGAATTTCCACTGTGCTAGGATTGAGCCTGAAATTGGATGGAAATATGAATTAAAAGGGTTCAATGCAGCATCGAGGGCAATGGGCCGCAAGGAGCCTATTATGTTGAAACTGCTCTAGTGTGCGACAATAAGGGCTAAACAAAGTTAATCCGCGAATCAAGTGAAAGATTGAGTGTGTACCCTCGCTCAATGCTCACGTTATCGGTTACTCTTCGCTGTTCTATTTTCTGTTGCGTAAAAGCGAGCGATTCTGCAGGTCAGCATCTCATGTGATGCAATCTGTTCATTACTCGAGTACTGTTCTGTTCCTTTTAGTTGTTCATTGTACGATGATGTGCTCGTCACTGACACTACAGTGTTTCGAATATTCCATCGATGGGAAGTATTAGGATAGAAAGGGAAGAGAACGGTCCTGGGTGAAGAGTGAAGAGTCGATGCGGCTATGTGTCACCTATGCTCGTGGAACTAAACGCTCTAGATGCGAGTAGCCCGACCTTTAGATAGTTTTGCCAGCTCGGGTGAGATTTGCTCCACATTACAGATGCACACTATGACAAAGCGGGATAATGAAGAATTCGATGTGCGATAGGAGCCAGCTAGGAAGTTCAGAATGTCAGCTGATTTCACAATCAACTATGGTGATCATGCCAATGCACAGTAACCGAAAAAAAGCCTTACGTTCAGGAAAAAGTTCGTATCCTGTCCGTCTAATCTGGTGGAATGTAGTTGCCGACGAAAGATCATATGAGGAAGCGAGTGAAATCTGACCCATTTCTCGTGCTACTCCGTAGACGATTCGTTTCGATTGTGATTGTGATTCCCGGTGAACAGACAAGTCAGATCCAGTTTCTAGGTTGAGTGGACAGCTTCGTTAATGAATCGATTTGAAGCTCCCTCACAGAATGCAGTTATTACGCTTCAAATCCGCAGCTTGTAACGATGTCAGCATTTACTCCCTCCACCGCCACGTGAAATATGACATATATATATATATAAGATCACCACGACTCTAAACGAATAAATGATCAATCGAAAAAGTTGGCTCTGTTAGTGCACGCAGTATTTTGAACCCAGTTCCAGCTCCTACAGGCGATTCGGAGCCTTCTCATGGTTCGTAAGTACATCGTAGTTAACCACGCTGCTAGGCATTTTCAGACAGAACTTGCACCCGCAGAATATCCGCACCCCACAATCCAAATATTATAAAACAACGTTCTGCTATGATTGGGTGCGAAACTACCTCGGGGAATGAAAGGAATTCGGACATCGAAAGTAATTGAAGGGAAGAAACCACATATTCGTGAACATTAAATAAATTTGGCTATCTCTTGGCTAAGTGCCTCAGCCCTATTAGTGGATACCTAGGATTGCTCAACAGGAAGCCTAACCCATGAATAAGGGCCTTTGAGCGTCGTGTTCTTTAAGCTCAATCAGTTTAGGTGCCATCCTTAGAGTTAGTACCTCACTATCTCCTCCCAGCCTCCCCCCTATCGACCCCGATTTTCTTCTTGATCCACTGCTTCTCTTCCTTTACGGCAATCTTGATCGGGTAGGATAATAATGACCCGCCCCATGTTTCATTGCGATTTCGTTATTTAATCATTTAACAAACAGAGTTTGCTGTTATTTGCTCGATTGTGTGGTCGATGACAGTGAAGATTTTGCGAAAAATCCACTCTCAATGTTCCCAGAGAGTTCAGTAGTGAGTTATTTCATTGCTTGATGAGGGCTTGCTCTTTCTTGACCCTGCACCATACCACACAATGTTTCACTCATTTAAGAAACAGTAATCTCCTAATTGGAAATTCTGTCAAGCATAAAGTTCTGGCGTAGGGTACACTATCGTCCTCGTCCTCTTTCTTTCGAGGTGATTTTCTAACAATCGGTCCACTGATAGAAGCAATGTGATTTATTATTATTCTTGTCGTGATCGTAATCTTGTGAGTACATGCATGCAGCATTATGAGACACCGGTCGTGCCGGCGGCAGAGATTTTAAGGCCGATGAGATAGCTGAGGAGCGCTCCACAGGCCCTTCCCTCTCCGCTAGTTTAGTAGCCAGGTGGAGTACGGGGCTCGGGGCAGTGGTCGCACGAGCCTTCCTCTCCTAAAATTGTCAATTATAAACGCCTCTAGGCTAGATTATTCTCCAACCAATAGTGGGTCCTTATCTACCTATTGAACTATCGAATTCTTGGAGAATAACTTACCAAATGGTCCTGGTGGTCCTTGAGGTCCTTGCGGTCCAGGCTGGCCGGGGGGTCCTGGATTTCCTTGAGCGCCTGCAGGTCCCTGCTCGCCAGGTTCATTCGTGCCGTTGACTCCAGGAACTCCTTTAGGGCCAGGTGGTCCCTTCTCTCCTCTAGGGCCAGCTGGACCAGCAGGTCCGTTAACCTGAATAACGCGACCTGGTTGTCCTTGGGGTCCTGGAGGTCCCGCTTCTCCAACAATACCGGGTGGCCCTGGTGGTCCAATCATTCCAGTTTCTCCTGCTTTTCCGTCAGGAGCGCGCTCGTGAGACTTGCCCTTTGGTCCTGGGGGTCCCTTTGGTCCCTGCATTCCGACTGCACCTTGTGGTCCAGGTGGGCAGATGAGGCATGGCTCTGCAGGAGGTAGAGCTGATTGTAGGATGGAACCTTCTTTTCCTGGAGCTCCGTGTGCGCCAGCATGACCGTCGTTTCCTGGATGTCCATCGTCTCCCGGTGGACCAGGAGGACCAGCAGGACCTGTAAAATGAACGTTAGGATTTCGCTAGGATAAACAAGTAACTTCGAAACGTACCTTGTTGGCAGGGGCAGCAGGTTGGTCCAATGTCAATGGAAGTTGAGCCGGCGCTACCAGCACCAGCAATGAAGCCGCCCAATGGGCCACCGTTTGGAGCGTTGGCGAAGGGAACCCCGCCTCTGCTCCCACCACCACCACCGCCAACACCACCAACACCCCCACCACCACCTCCACCTTCGGAGGTGGGGCCGCCTACGTAATGTCCACCACCGCCAGCTCCACCATCTGGCACAAACTGTCCAAATAACCACGTGCCAGCAGCTTCTCTCTTAGATCGGGGAACGCCAGATTTGTGCAACACTTGCATCTCCACCCACATATCCCTCGCTCGACTCTGAAAAAAAAACGAATGATGTGTTAACAGAAACGCACTTTCAAGAAAGTTCTTGGAAAAGTCTAGTAATTCTCGTAAGGGTCTATTCTGCACTCGTAACAGTAATCGAAATAGTTTCCTCCTTGAATGCAGAAACCACTCATCCTACTTTCTTTATTAATCAATTCATCAGCAGAACAGCTCACATTAAGACTGATGGAAGATGCAGAGAAAAAGTTACCTTGCAGTACTCGGTTTCGACAATGAGATGGCTCTGGAATGACTGCACATAGCTGTAGAGCATTGGCAATGTGACGACACTGGCGATAACAGCCGCTGTGGAGATGACAACCGCGAAAAACGCGACGCGGCGCATCTGGAGCTGTTCGTCGGTCTCCTTTTGTTCCATCGTGCGGCGATGACGATTCTCTACGATCTACTGCCCGACTTTTATACCCCTGTGGTGACCAGAATAAGTGAGATCGCGAATAACTGGTATCGCCGTCGAATCCCGTACGCCCACACAACATCCCGGAAGGCAAGAGTGGCTGCGCGCGAACATCGCGTTCGAGTGAAAGTGAGTAGCAGGCTGCGAAGTACAATTCGCTTCGTGGATGTCTACCAGAGGAAGATCAACTCTTAGCTGTTTTTTATGATTTTTGTTTTGATGACTGCTTTTCGAATTTTTTGAGCAGCATCGATAGGTTCGGTATAACAATTCGTCATTATTGTAGTCACACTCTGAATTGATCATATCTAAAGCTGAATAAGCTCCCATAAGATCATTTCACACTTTAGTGCATAATGAACTGCTAGTACCCACAAATCAGGGCTGTGAGCTCAACAATCATTATTCGTTCAATCACGACACGAATCGATAGTGATCGTTATTGAACAGCATGGCAGGAATTGCACTGCTAAGCGCTATCGCTAACATTCATTGACCTACCTTACTTGACTGATACCACGTAAGTTTGAGGATCTTGGGATTTTTTTGGGCAGTTAGGCGGCCGATAAACAAGCCTGCACACCAAATCACTACTTCACATGGAGAACATTAGAAATAAACGTTTCAGTTCCTACAATTATAAGCTTCTTATGTCATCGATCTAATTAAGAGTTTATTCATGTTATCACAATGTTCAGGGCAGAGGTGTTGTAGCGGCGTGGCGCACCTCATACACATGAGTCGAATTCATTACGCCACTACGATTCTGAATGGAAGTCGAAGGCGCGGGCGCATCCTATAGACAGGATTGATCAACGCCCTAAAACTTTGTCCTTTATCCTTTTCAGGGATCCCGCTTTTATTGAGGAGTTATTTTTTCGCATGGTCGAGCTACTAAGAACTTAGTGGCTGTTTGTTCATGAACACAACACAACAAAGCAGTCCGTATCATCAGCTGAAAGACCCAGCTCAATCGTTCTTCGCAGGCGAGTGCAGGAAAAAGAAGGAAAGGAAATGCTTTCCCAAGAAGAAAACCACGATTCTTACACGCTTAAAATAGCTCAAAAGATTTGTGATTGTATGGTTTCATTTCGCTCTGTAGAGGCATTGACCATAACCTGTTTATTGAAGGAAGCCGGATGCTTCGGATGTCTTACTTTTGAGACAAATCGTAGTGCACGGCCAATTTGTGGCAAATTATTTTTACAGAGAGTGTCAACCACGCAACAAAGCTGTAATTGTATATAGCAAAATTTTCGACCCTCCGTGTTCATACTTTGACGGAACATAGATGGTTGTGCGGAAGTAGGGAGTAGGAACGGGAAGGTTGGGAAAGTTCTGAGCTCCATGATGGATGGACAGATGAGCACACACACCCACCCCTCCCACTACTCTTCCCTCCAATCACCCGGAAACATACCAACAGACAAAACACATAAGCATCCACATACATAACATGCAATCTCAAATTCACCTCCCCTTCCTCCAGGCCACAGTTTGTATAATAACTCCGAAAAACGGCCTTCATCTGTTGTTTTAGAACGTTAAGAAAGACACAATACACCGTTCAATTTACGTTCTTTTGAATTGATCTCCAAACAACGCGGAATGTTGTAGGTGATCAGGAGTGATAAGGTCTTCTCCTTCATTCAACATGGAACAGAGGTTTCCAAGGTATTTCTCTAAAACACGATAAACATGACATGGCGTCTGTCTCGCATTCGAATCCGCAAACTGGTATCATGATTGGGTCGAGCATGCGTTCGTATCGATAAGCTATCCTTAGTTGACGGCGAAAAGGCGAGAATGTTCTGGTTTCGCGCAGGGAAAAGTAGTAGGTGAAATTGCTAGAAAATCTCAAAACATTCTCCATCCCACATGTTTTTATCCATATTCTTTTTGTGTAACTGTAATTGAAAAAGCAACTACGATAATGCCGCATTTTTGTAAGCCTGCTTTCATTTAATTTCCTCTGGAAAGTGTACTTTCTGCATTCCTGCAATGTTGTACTGCTGTTCTCCTTTCAACAGAGTAAATTCAAATGTGTGAATAAAGAACAATAGTATTACAACATTTATTGCGTAAATCAATAAGTTAAGTATCTCAAGGCTTTCCTTGGATTGCCATCTCCGCTCAATAGCCGGGAGGAGTTCTGGGTGTAGGACAGTGGAAGCAGTCGCCATCAGGTCCCTTGGATCCGAGTCCTCCAGGACCTCCGTTCTCTCCCTTCCGTCCAGAGCGACCCTTCTTTCCTTGGTCTCCAACTGGTCCCTGTGGGCCAGGAATAACGGCTCCGACACGTCCCTTAGGTCCACGCTCTCCCTTGCGGCCCTTTGGACCAGGAGGTCCAGGTGGTCCAGGTGGTCCGTTAACGTTGATGACGTGACCATCTTCACCCTTCTTTCCTTTAGGTCCACTAACACCGGGCTCTCCACCGGGTCCAGCAGGTCCAACCATACCGGGCTCTCCACGACGTCCATCGACTCCAGAAAGTCCAGGAGTTCCACGAGGTCCTTGGGGTCCCTTAGCACCAGCATTTCCAGGTGGACCTGGTGGTCCAGGTGGGCAGATAACGCATGGCTCAGATTGAAGTCCGTCAGAACCTTCAATGCCACCGTCGCGTCCATTTTTGCCATCAGCTCCTTTCTCGCCATCGTGTCCGTCCTTACCATCATCTCCAGGAGGACCAGCGGGTCCGACTGGTCCTGGAAACGGCATATTCTTCACCGAACTTTAAAAAACGCGTGGAAAACCTGTAACCTTACTTACCTTGCTGGCAAGTGCAGCACTGTGGTTCGGGTTCGGCGTTGACAACGGGACCGTAGCCGTTGCTTGGTGGGGGAGCTGGCCCATAGCCCTGCTGAAAACATGCAGAATTTGTTTTCAGGTCAGAATTTTTTCAAATCTATATAAAATCGTCCACTACTCTCCGAACAAACATTCCCACCTCGTTAGACGCGCCACCGTATTCAGCGCCACCTCCAGCTCCACCATCAGGTACCCACTGTCCGAACAGCCATCCTCTCTTGGCACGGCCCTTAGGAGCCATCTGATACATGCTAACGAGCATATCACGAGAGCGCAACTGAAAACAATTTCTTAGTAACGAAGCTCAGCTTCCCTTATGCCTTAAAACGCTCTGCAGCCGATTTCCTGACTCACTCGGCAGAATTCGGTCTCAGCGTTGACCTGACTTTGGAGAGTCTGCACGTAGCTGTACAGCATGGGGGTGGTGATGGCGGAGGCGATCACAGCGGCCGTCGAGACGGCTACCGCAAAGAATGCGATCGAGCGCATGCTGAATTATTACAGTTATTGCAGCCTGCCAGGTGCATGGTAGTAAGGGCCTTCTCAGGCCGAAAGCTATCAATCAAAAGCTAAGTATCTAAGCTAACTAAGTACAAAGGTAGTTTAAACTTGAAAGAGGTTATTTTGCTGACCCTATCCTGGCTTTTATCGAAAGAGGGCGCCTGTTTTTTTATTACTGTATAACAACACCAAGAAATCATTAACATAGAATGTAATCGTATGAACAAATGTAATTAAGTTCATAGAGTAGTTCAGCTCTTCACGACAACAATGCAAGGAATAGGACCATTACGTATAAGTTGGGCGTCATTACGAAAGTTTCAAAATTCCCCCAGGCTTTCAAAAAATAATGGATTTTCCAGGACGTCAGGCTAGGTAACCTAGACCGTTCTTCACCATGAGAACCAAGAGCATAAAGAGAGGGTCTGATTCACTATCAGGCAAAGGGGTACTGCATAATCAAGGTGTCCTAGCGCTGATATGGGCAGTTTTGGGACTAAGGAACACCTCTCACAGAAACTCTCCTAGCAGACCCTTTTTACTTCTTTGAATAAATAAATTGATTGTTCTATATATTAGTTTTAAAGAAGACCAAACGTTGAGGCTTATATCAAAACTCTTCTGGTCGCATAATGTGAAGGAAACATACCGCTGGTTGTCCTCCTTGGTCTCCATAACGAAGCAGGGTGAGATGGCATCCGGAGATCGTCTTTATATATGCGACAGAGAGGGCATTGTCCTTGGGATATGGGTCGGGAGTGGGCCTGTCACTTTACGCACATAACGATAAGAGATATGCAAATGCATAGACGAAGGTACTGTAGATGAGATGGATAAAGAGAGAAGGAGATATCTAGCAGCGACCAATACAGGAATTGAGGAACCACCAGAGATATTTCTCTCCATTATAAACAGGCTACGTGAGATCATTTCTGGCGTTAAATCAGTCGAATATGAGATAAACGGTGGTCTGCCGATGAACCGACTCAGATTTTCCCAAAACATCGAAATTAGTAGGAAGTAGGATGTTTATGTGAATGTTGTCAGCCAAAATTTCAGTCGTATGTTTGTTTGGCCAAAGCATCCATTTGCTCCTGGCAATTTTCTGCCGGAGTGTCAGTCGTTGCCTATCAGTACAGATTACCAGATACGAGGTAAATATCCTTTTTTGCAACCACTGTCCCTAGCTATATCATTAGCCCGTTAGCCGTTTGATTTTTCTCTTAATAGAAAATATTTTTGTCCTTCTATATAGTTTTATCTAGTTTTATCCAAGTCTTCTTTACGCCATCCTTATGACTCGACGTTGCTCAGCTTCAACAACTGTAGAATTCAAATTCGCCAATGGCAACTACCAGGCAGTGATGGTAAAAGAGACCTGTGAAAACGCTCTGTTCACTTCTTATACGTAAAAATGTTGTTCACAAAAGAAAGTGACAAGGGCTCATCATAAGCTCTGCTTTTAGAGATAATCTGACACCTTAGCTCTATTCTGTCCGAATCCATCAGAAGGTGAACTACAATTACTACAAAATACTCATTCACCATTAAGCCTTTCACATGCGCTTTTCCAAGAATGTATTGCTAAACTGTTCCGATTAACACTAATTGTGGAACTCATCAATGTCCTCTATCTCATCTTCTAGTTGCCCATATTTAGAACGGAGTTGTTGGAAAGGTTGGGTCTGTATGTCATGCTTTCTGCCTATCACACGCTGTCATGCTTAATCAGAAGGTTTTGGGTGAACCTTCGATATGAGCCCTAATGAACCAGGTTTTGGCTTTCACCTTATATCTTCCTTAGATAGCACTATAAACACAAAAGCTCGAATGATATTTCTTTTTTTTTGCTTTTTTGGTTTTTCTCTATTAGTCGCACGTGTTTTCGGCATTGAGCTGCAGTTTGACCAGAAATTAATACGATGCTTTTTCGGTAGCGAAGACAGGGAATGCTTGCCCTTCAGTACATTTAGTTTTTAAAATAATCGATTTTTCAGATGTGACGCGACTATGATATCACGTATAAAGGCTGCGCAGTTCCATCTTACATGAGGATGACTAAGAAAACTTTTCTTCAAAGGGGAATGAAAAAAAGTAAAAGCAACGATCTTTTTTGGGATTAATATTATCACATATTCTATGCCATCGAATTTGCGTTACGGTAGTGGTGTTCGGGACATTCTTATCTGTCACGCGATCGACGATCAGTCGACGAGGGTCACAGTGTTCCGATGATGACAAATTAAGTGGACCCTAGCTCCCACAACCATTTTGCGCATTCACGAAATGATTTTATGCAATTTTTGTGAAATACAGTATATCATTTGGGAATCTGTTCTCGTGGCTCAAAGAGAACTAAATAATGTTCAGCGCAAAAACTCTTTGTTGAAGCTTTCCCGGAAGGTTATGGAATTGTATGGACACATTCTTGTAGGCTCCAGTGCTTCGTTGAATCGTATTAACTTGTTCTCAATGTAGCCATCTGTGTTCTTCGCGTAACCCACTGTGGTCTCCATGGCGTAACCTCGACTGCGTGTCCTCACATTTTCAGTTGGATGTGCTAAGATCCTTCAAGATTTCATCATTGGATTTTGCACAACCTCAGAGCCTTCCAATACTTCCTGTCGCTTCAGACAGATGCCCTCCAAGTTAATTACTACATAGGTTTCCTTTTATAATTTGAGATTTGAGAGCAGAAACAAATACTATTCATTTAAAGTCGCCTTACGTCTTTAAAAATTCTCCACATTAAGTTCTATACACTTCTGCATGGGCTCGAACCAATTTTCGAGGCACTTTTGCCACTCTGATTAAGGTAACTCTAAAA
>UZAF01017562.1:21497-44869 GCA_900617895.1 Haemonchus placei
TGGCCCTGGATGGAGCTTCATCACCAAAAATTGAACCAAGTTCATCCATGCATTGCTGCTGAGTTAGTCCACGTCGAAAATTGTAGAAAATCGTCGCGCGAAAATGCTCACAATTCAACCCCATAACTCGGCCCAAACAAAATCTTATAACTTTGTGTGAACAACACAAATCGCGATCAAATTTCGCAACGGAACCTCAAAATAGTCAAACTTTACGATAGTGGTGTAAGTTGCTAGATTGCTACACGAGTGTTGCCAAATCTCAAAATATAAAAGGCAACCTTCGTACTTGTACTTCTTGCTCTTATTAGGACTAAAGTTAAGACATAACTAGTTGTAAATAGTTTATCACTAAGAGCACAGCAAGCGCTAAAATATTGAACTCTGAGATGAATACGGACAGTATAATCTGGACGCCACCCGTATCACCAAAATTTTGAAGGTTTACTCGAGAGAAGCTATCAGATGAAAGCAGCACCATGCAATCCAATGGTGACATATTCTCTTAAGGAATTGCCTGGACGGAAACTCAACGGGATTTCACTGGCTACCAGAAGACAATAGGTTAAGATACTTCAGAGGTATGGAGTAGCCAGAAATTGGATCTGTGTGGATATTTCGGTCATGATTAGAAAATGCCTATGAATCGAGGCGAGAACAAGCGGAATGAGGCATCAATTTATGGAATTAATTTCAGTATAGGATCAGAACAATTCTTTAGACCCAGTACTTCCTGTCTTTTACTAACCCCTCTGAAGTGCATTCGCTGTTTTTTCGGCTCTAGACCGCAACGCTTCATTTCCTTTGAAGCAACTCCTCGAAGAAAAAAACGTGCAGTGTGCTAGGAGCCTCACAAAATGATTTTGTTATCACATAGACGCTCTACCAATAATGTAAACTTCGCTACGGATTTATTTTCAGATCATCTCGTCATTCTTCTCTCGCCTATTCCGCCATCGTCTCATTTGTGTAATATTTTCTTATAGTATCTATAGTGTACACCACATTTGAGTCAACTGTCACTTGTGTGAAGTACTCCACCATTGAGCTCGTGACAAAAAGAGTAGCCAGCGCTTGTTGTGTGGTAAACTGACCAGTATATATTGGTGTCACTGAAAGCGGGACATAAAAAGTCCTTAGTTTTATTGTTTAACTACATCCAGCAAAGACGGATCGTATCGAAATAGAACAAATCTTATACCCCGGAGTTGTACCGGTCCAAAGATTTCTGATTATGTACAGCTTAACCAAAAATATTACAAGCGCGGAATAGTCCTTCAGTCTTGATACTCATTCTAAAATATGACAAAGATCAGGATGTCAATGATCATTCGAATGCACAACAGTGACTAGTCGTAGGTAATTGCTCTGATTATTACTTCTATACTGTCTGTATAGCAAATAAGGAAACAGAAAAATAAAAGGCTAAATGAACGGGAACTGGACGGTACTGCATCACTCCAGTGCGATTTCATGATTTTTAGCCCATCGTCGGATTGTAGATGACACAAAATCCGCTTGTGGATGATTGCCACGATCGAGCAGATGCAGTACTTCCGACATTTGCTCACTGCAAAATAAAAATACGTTGAAGACCACCAAAGAAGGCTCTCTTCCATCTATGCTGGTTCGTAAAAGCATAAACTTATTTGCGAAAAGCTTTCATTGATAATTCTAAAAATCCTCATGGAGAAACAATGTTATTTCTCAGTACAGACACGTGGGGCTCAATTGAATTATAGGCCGTCATCTTTGAACATTTTAAAGAGAAAGGTAAAGCGAAGTGACTAACTTCGTAGCCTTTCCCTGAACCAACATCTTGAACAATCCACTGGTGGCTCCTCGTTTTCCCTGCCAGTTCTCCGGGGAAGGGTCGATTTTTTCGAGTCCATCGAATGCCTTGGCCGCAAAGTAGAACTCACCCATCTCAAAAATTTAGTTAGAGTTGTCAATACATAATATAAATGTAGAAATATCTTTTAATGTACAGAGTGTCACAGAATTGTGGGCGTCTATTCATTGCAATGAAACTAAAGCTTCTTAGCTGAGAACAGCGTGAAACCTATATGCACATTTGCTCATATCACATACACAAGCAAGATACAAACTCATTTAGAATACCTCCCCCCCCCCCCCCCCCCCCCCCAAATCAACATCGATAGAAAGTCGAAGTCTCCTTTCGGTCTCTCCACATTTTGTGCGCAGGTATCCCTCGCCCACTTCTTCGAACCATCCTTGAGCATCGCTTTCAAGGCCTTCAGGCTAGGACTGCAAACCCGACAGGCTCTCTTGTAATCATGAACCATACAGAAGAGACAAAGCGGTTAAGATATAAGAACAGGAAGGTCATTCCCCTATAATGATGTAGTGAGGCACTTGGCGTCGGCACTACTCCTGGACCTGCTTGAAGGACCACGTTTTAATTTAGGAAGCGGGGTTGGACTAATGATTCAGTACGTCCATCAGTAAGCTTTTTAAGGGCACTCCTTTCTCAATTTTCACGCCAGCACCGATAAACTAACACGTTTACCATTGCTTGTAACTGCCACAAAAAACATAGATTTGCTACTTCCGTAACAACTTTTATGTGAGAGATTGCACTGTTCTTTCTATAATCCAATCACTTTATTCCCGCGGATTTTTCTCAACAGAGAAAACGATGAAGCGATGAGTATTTCCACTTGAGTGAGTTAGCAACGTGCTGAGATTCTTGACCATACATACAATGCCCACTAAAATCGGAAATGAAGTAACCCTTCCGTATATGATAGCAATAGCCATGAAGCTCCTGCTTGACAATCCGTCCCGTCGATAACTTCGATAAGTACTGCTCCGTTGTCATCCTTTTGATGGTTCACCAAGATTACGATCGGCGAGCAGGCTAAGTATTTTAACAGTCCTGCTTTTGAAAGCACTGGCCTTTCCATCCTCTCCCGATTTGACTTCGATTGATTTTGCTCTTTCGTATCGTTCAAAAGCCTTCAACCTCCGCCCGGCCATTATTGGAATCACCAGAAATTCTACTCTGCCTTTCAGCCTCTCGCATAGGAACGATTACAAGTAGCACTGAATTAGACTTCATCATCTCGGAGATATACGGAGTCACACCTGAGTAACTATGTAGATTGCAAGAGAACCTCCTTATCCAGCTAAATTGTAACGAAAAAACTAAAATAAAAAACATGTTTGCCTAAGAACTTTCTGAATTTGGGCGGCCATGATTTTGGGACACCTTGCATAAAAAAAAGGAGTTTTCAACGGGCATAAGTGGCCCTCAAAAGAAACGAAATGAGCATATGTAAAATGATACCCATTGGTATTACCGAGTAACAATCCATTGCAATAATACGGAGGATGTTGAACGACTCCTTCGGATCAGTTGATCGCGTGTATATGTCCCAGGCCAGTTGAGGTTTGTGATTCATTATTACTGGAATTTGAAGCATGTTGAATGGAATTGTTCAAATATCATCTTCAAAGATGTAAATGAATTAATTGCGTTGATGGCTTGCTTACCTACTTATCTCATAAAACATGACTGCTTTCGAAGTAATATTGGGGTGGGCAGGCTTGCATCTCCTCTCAGTGCGTAACAAAAAAAGATCCAACACGTGGAGAAAGAGTATTGCAAAGTGTATTAGGTTGAGTAAAAAGTTTTGATCGACCTTTCAATCTTCACTTTAAAGAGTCTTATTTCCATTGAAAGATGATCTCAATTAGTAATATAGTCTCCATCGTTGTCCTAAACATACCTCTAACGAGCCTGCAGTTTCTTGACTCCTGAAGCCTAGAAGGGTGGCGGCCACGATTCGAAAAAGCTGGAGATCCCATTTTTGAGCTTTGGGCAGTTATCAAGATTTCTATCGCGGAGGTGATGTTTCAGAGCAAGAAACAAATGGTAATCAGACGGAGCGAGACCTCGCGAATAAGTAGAATGGGTTAGCACTGCCCATCTAAGTTCGGCAACTTACTGACAAAATAATTTCGCAACATGGGGTTTAGCGCTGTCGTGGAAAAGGCAAACATTTTCACGCTGCGGACGCTTCCTTCGAACAACGTCGACTAAGCTCTGTAGCTGAAAAGCGTAAATCTCGGCGGTCACGGTGGAGCCCTCAGTAAGTTATCCAATGTAGAGCATTTCCTGAGAATCCACCGACGACACAGTAAAACCTTCCTCGGACATAGTCTACTTCTCTGTTAGTCTTGGAGGTGCTTCGTCATGAGGCACGCGTGGGCTGAGATACGATGACCTTTCTGGATGCACCATAGATATTTGCGGCAGCCGTCAGTGGATTATGCCCTTACAGTAATTCGTGATAGACAATAGCTCTCAGACAGCTTCGGACGCCAGTTTAAGGTTGAAGTCATTTTTGCGAAGCACTTCCAAGGGGATGCTTATATATCCTTTTAAAAATACAGGTTAGGGATCAGTCTACCATAATCCATTACGAAGTCCTTCCGAGCGGTCCTACGAAAAAAGGGACGAAGGCCGATCAAAACTTTTTACTCAACCTAATAGCATACATTTTCAAAGATCAGCTCACTACTTGCGTTTTCGGATTGGAAACTTTGGCAAGACATTTTTGTGATAGATGGCAACACCTGTCGCTTATTTATAGAGCGAGCAATTTCGAAAATACTCTTTTTTCCAAGACTCAATGGATATTCTTCACTGAGGTATTTCCAGCAGAATGATAACGAGGCTGGGCGAATGTGCAGAATGACGACCTAGGTGGCGGAAAGCGAGTAAATCGCGGATCAAAATTCACCGATACCCATCCAAAGATGTAGGTGGATGCGGTGGATAGGCTCCCTGTTTCTGCTGTGATGGGCTATTAACACGTTCTTTCACCATATCGGCTCAGCCAAAAGCTTGCATTCGAATGACTGGGAAGTAATCATTGGAGGCCACTCGCGGTCGCCTCCAATGATCAAGCCCTCGTTCACTCTGAGATAACCAGACTGGCTCTCCAGGTCTACTCGGCCCCCACGTCAGGGTCTAACAAGCTACTCGTGGGCACCTATATACAAATAAAAGGCCAATGGAACCATGTTATGTAAATGGGCCTGATTCCCAGGAACTTGAAGGAACATCATGACATCATTCAGCATCGTCGGGTAGGAATGCTGTAAAATTTCTGCGATAAAACAGGCCGCAAAGAAAAGAATGACAATCCGTATTTTCAGTATTTAGACCATTATATTTGAAGATGTATCGAAGATCTGATGATGCAAGACGTCGCGATGGACAACATCTGAGATGTATTGATAGATTGTATCTCCATGATAGAGCTGGAAAAATCGACAGGTGCCAAGAAACGACTCTCTTCGAAGACTCACAGGCTGATGCGCCAGAGTGGAATTCCGCGAACTGCAGGCAATCACAAACAAACGCCCGAACTTGCGAAGCTATGCAGAGAGGCGATAAATGAAGATCTGATAGAGAGACCATTAAGAGCATTCGCAAATCCCGCTGGAGTATCACTTGCATGACCCATACGACTTCTACCCGTATTCCTTACGAAACAGTTACTGCATCTTGAAGGGCAATAGAGCACGTCGTCTACAACTTCCACTCGGTTTTCTTCACAGCCATGCCTACCATCTCATGATTAGGCAATTTGGATATGTCGTTTCTTCAGTTATACCTTCCGAAATCCGACATGCCATCAAGTCGAGAATCACGGCGGCCTGTCCCGTTAGAATTAAACCCCAACGTTGAAGAGCCCTTCATCAATTAAAATCAAAACGCTGATTAAGCCAGCAGCTAACGCTCTTCATGTACCGACCGGCAGGACGAAACCATCTCAGCTAATCTTTTTAGTGCCACTCCCGCGAACATCGTTAGTCATTTGGAATGGGAAGACTTCACCTCACCAATAAACTATAAACATTTAGGCTCCTTTCCTGTAGGAATACGTACAAAAGAAAAGCTTCAATGTTCGTTGGGGAGTAGTGTCAGATGAATGCAAAACGCACAAGTCTTGGTCAGCATGTACTTGAACACAGGCTTGTCACGATCAGGTCCCGTAATCGCTAAGAAGTGCTCTTCTGCCTCTTTCCACATGCCGCATTGCATTTCTGTCTGTGCGATATTGAACGAAAACACATCGTCATTGTGGTGGTAGGCCTTAAGGAAGTTTGGCTATAAGAATGAAGTCATTCAATCTTTAACTTGCTTGGACCAAAATCTTACCTGAATCGAGTTGAGATAGACTAGGGCATCCTCATATTTACCACTTAGGAACAATGAACAAGCCATACTTTGCCGCCCAGGAATTGTATCTGAAAAGCTGCAGAATCCTTCAAATGTCAGCTCACGGAAAGATAGGTGTACGCTTTAATGTGCTGGAAAGGTGCAATAAAGGCCAAATATATCAGAAAGCCAATCAGCTCACAGTACTTCCGATGTTGTCAACAGTATTTCGATGTTTCCTAGAAGTACCTACTCAGAGTCGTCACCGTAGGACTGTTCATCTCCACAAATACTCAACCGCTCGCAAATAATTTCAACCCTCACGGATAACTTGCAGACACCGTGGACATATCGAGAAAATCACCATGATGACATAATGAGCAGGCTACTATAGTAAAAAAGACCCTCAAATGGATTCAACTCTCTGCCCGCCCCATCCGGCTTCAATCCGACTTCTTCATTCGTAAACCTTGCCAACCACAGTATTTTCCACTACTGCTACTACATATATATCGTCATATCAGGGGTCGGTGAGGCGAAAGAAAAGTGATATAATAACAAAGATTACCTGTATCATATGGGGACTCTCCTACCATTTTGAAGAATTGTTCAGCTGTCTTCAAGTGGTCTTTCTGAATAAAGTCGACAGACGTGCGTGAGATTCTTGTACAACGACAGTAGCAGTGAATATTCGAACGAAACAGCACTTACTGACTCCTTCAGTTGACCCCAGAAAGCGAAGACGATGGCTTTCACAAGGAACTCTGTAGTCGACTGCGGTTCCAGGTCGTTACACAATGTCATGGCGCTATCTATGTCTTCTGAAGTTAGATCAATCATGCAGTGATATTGACCTCACAATCAGTTAGACAGCAAATATGAGGTGGGTGCACAAAGTGAGCTCCCATTAGATTCGAGTGCTTTGTGCTTCAAATTGAAAAGAGAAAAGAGCTCTTCAGAAAGATTAGCTGCATCTCGAAAAGGAACTGATTTTTATTGCTGCATACCTCTTTTCAAATGGTAGAGGATTAGGTTAACTCTTGCTTCAGGTAACGTGTCCATCAAACCAGGAAACACCTGGAGGGCTCCGTCACCATCGCGGAAAACAACCTTGATGAAATTTCCATTGGTACAGCTCAGAGCAGAGATCACAGTATAAGAAACGTCATAAAAAGCGCTGTCGTAGAGTGTCTGGATGGTATGGGGAAGTACGACAATTGGCAATTGCCCCAAACAAGCCAGAGGTTTTACAATCGTTTCCGAGTATTCTCAACTGAAGGTAAGGGTTTCGACTGCGGGAGAGCGTTCTTCTTCCCCTCCCCCCATTTTATACCCTGGTATTGTATATCTCTTTTCAACTCAAAAAACACCTGATTACTTGATTGTGTCGAAGGATCTCGCGAGCAGCCGGATACAGGTTGACTCGCTGCAGTTGCTCGACTTCTGGCTGGAAAGAAGGATATCACGATCCTTGATCATAAAAGATCACCTTCAATTGTAGTTCATTTGTATTCGTGAAGGTTGTAATCGCAGTAATGTCAAATATGTCAATAAATAAATAATGTATCTAACAAATATTCATGAATAATCTAGCTAAAATGTAATTATAATCACAGTGCAAATACAAATACAAGAACAGATAGGTCACGATATTGGATTTCAATAAATGATCCACAAACCAATGCCGCTTTCCCGTTGTAGATTTTGAAAGTGATACAGGCCTTGAGGTTAAGAGCTGCCGGACTGTCCGCATATGATCGAAGATATACACTTAGTACTTCCTTAAACAAGTTGCATAAGATTCTGTCAACATAGGGAGTAGGTATTAGACATCAACAAAAATTGTCCCATTTTGGAGGAGCTAGCGCAGGATTCATGAGCCGTAAAGGAAAAAGGACAAAGCCTATTGGCGTTACTCAACCTCGCATTAAATATGCCGCTACGGTTCTGAATGGTCGTCTTCAAAACCGTAGCGGCATATTGAATGTGAGGGATGCGCTCACCTTCGACTACCATTCGGAACCGTAGCGGCATATTGAATAGTGGGCAGCCGTAATGCAAGTCAGTGCTCTTATCCTCCCAGGAAGCCCGATACCAATTGACCGACCCCGAAGGAATGGAAAGCTTTATTCAGCCTGTGCAGCTACTTTTTTTTCGTTGCTTCTAATTACGATCTCCATTTCTTTTGCCATTTGGAGCACCTCAGCTTGTTTTGTCTCATTATGCTTTGTTTTGTTCCGCTGTTACCCAAATAAATAAGTAAAAATCATGAAGAAAATTATAGCATAAACCTTTCACCTGAGCCACATCGAAGTAATCCATTTTGTAGTAGCACATTGCCATGTAGACATTGAGGGCAATCATATTACTGGAAAACTTGTCAGAAGTAAACTAGTTTGGAAATTATTGATATTTAATTAGTTTTACTTTCACGTTTTCAACAATAACTCTTTACGATTAGCCATCTGTCGGGAAGGGAGGTCATAAAAAATGCATTGCTGCAAAGTGTTACTTCATAAAAGTGTATACTCACGTGTGTTCTTGCAGGATCGTCTTGTAGATCTCGATTGCTTCCATGTAGTGCATGCGCATGTAGTGAATAGAAGCCAGCGACAACTGATCTTCCATTACATTCTAAATTCAACCTCTCAGAGAGTTGCAGAATCACCAGCATTCTACGTTATTCTTCCTCCAGAATTTTAAAGAGCTGATTTCTCCTAAGAACTTGGAGTGGTGTTTCTGAGAGGACGAAAGTGGCCACTCTCAAAAACTAGGTGTTGCGAAGCACGGGTGTAAATACAGTACGTTTCATAATTATAAGGTCACCCTCAAATTTTGCACTTTCAAGAAAAGCAATCATCAAGGATTTTTTCTAGCATCATGAACGGATTCCCCAGCACGAATAACCTAAGTATCCGTATTTTAGTAGCAGCTGCATTTTTCTGAGTTTTTTAGAACAGTTTATCGGTTTTTGCACCGTTTCATAATTATAAGGTCACCCGAGAAAGTGAACAATTATTAACGAAAGAGAGGAAATTTCGTGTTTAAAGATGCTTATAAAGATAAGCACGTGTAGCAAAGGCATTTCTAAATCTGGCTGTCAACATGGGTCGTGGTCATCTGCTTTCCTCTGATGAGAAGGCTCATCATGAAGGTGAGCTCAGTACTCGAGCCATCTCCAGACAAATAAGGAGATCCCCTTGGTCCATTCAAAGATTTCTGAAGAGCCCTGATGTTCCTAGATATAACACTGACTGGGGACAACCATGAAAGATTACTGCCCGTGACGAGCGGAAGATTCTAAGGACTGTTTCCAACAGTACGTCCTCCTTGAACTAGATCCGATCGGAATTAAACCTCTCTGTGTCGAAAACTACAGTCTGGAGAGCAGTGAGAAGATGCGAGGACATCACCAAGCGAGCAATGGAGAAGGTGTCACGAATCACCGATCGCCACAGAGAGGCTCGACTCGGATTTGTAAAGATGAACCTAGGGAGAGAGTGGGCAAAGGTAGATCTGCATCAAAATCTCACCATACAGCTGGATAATTCCTATTGAAGTCGTCTTTTCGGATGAAAAGAAATTCAATCTGGATGGTCCTGACGGAAACAAGCGGTACTGACGCGACTTGAGGAAGGAACCAGTCTACTTCAGCCGTCGCAATTACGGGTGGGAGAAGTCTATGGCGTGGGGTGCATTCTGCAGTGATGTCGTGTTGGATCTAGCCTTCGTGAGCTGCAGACTGGATTCCAAGGATTATCAGAACGTCTTGGAGCATCATCTAGTACCCTTTCTAAGCCGTGACCGTCACCTCAATTATGTCTTTCAACAAGACAACGCCTCCATCCACGTGAGCCGTGCAACGAATGAGTGGCTGCAATGCCAATAAATAAGCGTCCTGCCATGGCCAGCCTGCAGTCCCGCTATCAATTCGATGGAAAATATCTCGGGCATAATAGATAGACAGGTTTATGCGAATAACCGTCAGTTCCAGAGCACAGAAGAGCTGAAGCGGGCGATTATCGAGGCATAGAGAGCAATCGATGAGGAACTCTTCGAAACCTAGTTTCTAGTATGCCACGCAGGCTCTTTGATATTGCTCTCAAACAAGGAGGAGCTATAGATTATTAACTGTTGAACAAATGTCATTAACATTAATAAATCATTTACTTTCTCAGGGTGACCTTATAATTATGAAACGGTGCAAAAGCCGACACTATCTTTAAAAAATTCGTAAAAAATTTGAGGTAAAGGATATTGCGACCAAAATTTGACTACGGAGGTACATTGTGACGAGAAATCTTCCAGTGTTTGCCAAAAAATTCCATTCCGGCTGCTTTCTTCAGAATCACAAAAATCTGGGGTGACCTTATAATTATGAAACGCACTGTATGTTACAGTCAAGCATAGCCTCGGACTCCATAGAAATGATTCTTTGAGGGCTATCCATTTCAGACGGAGAGAGGATTGCTCTTGCAATGGTTGCTGACTTAGAGGCAACCAACGACGTCTTTAAGGCTGTCGAATCCATACCTACACTTACTTTGTATCTTACAATTAGAGAGCCTCGCGTGTCTTACTTGTCTTGGAGTAGGCGTACAAGGCTAGGGCAAAACGTTGAGCCTCGGAGTGAATGAACAAAGCTAAGCAAATCAGAACAGAATCTAGTGTCTCCTTCCCAGCGCTTTTCACATCGATTCGACCGGTCCAAGAGAGAAATGCTTCAAAACTCACACCGAGAAGTTGATGGTGTTGCATTAGCCGTTTTTCTTCACCGAGCTTATGAGATACGTGGAAGAGCAGTCTATTTTGCAGAGGAGATCGCTCAGCTAAATTATCACTATAAGTCTTGGAAAGTTGACGTTATAACGGAAAAATGGCACTGTAGTCATGAGTCCCTTTATGATACCAAGTTTCCAAATTGCTAAAGATCTTAAAAAGGGCAATCTTTTGAAATGCTCATTGAAGACGAGTTTGCTGAAACCCGGGCACATACTTACATATAGATATTCTAGAAGATTATGAAATATGAAGTTCATGCTTTAATCAAGTTCGTTGGGATGCGCTCCCGCATTTGACCTCCCCTCAGCATCAGAATGGCGTTTTGAGTGCGATATAGCCAGTTAGATGAGGTTAGAAGATGTGGCCAGCGGATGTAGAAATCAGTGCCTTTGGCTTTCCAGACAGTCTGGTACCATCTATCTGACCCCGGGGGAGATGAGAGGCGGCGCTGACATGGACACAGGTTTAACCGGTGTCTGAACCTGTGACCATGAATGTGTGACAGTGCGTCACGCCATTACAGTAGCGCTTCATATTACATACAAATTTGTGCTTGTCCCTAAAAAAATAAGCATATTCTTCCACAAGATTCAAAGAGCATTCCAAAACATTCCTTTTGATGGGGCATTTCGAGAGGAATCTGCTTGGCTGAACCGGTCGATCAGAACCGAATTTCAATAGACAGTGATTTTCAAAATTGTAGAGGACATCGCAGTTGAAGAGTCTCACCTTTCTCAGCAGCGAGTTTTGCATCCTCGTACATACCCAAATAAAAGAAGCATATTCCTAGATACACAGGGAGATCTGGGTTCTCGATGCCCTGCTTTTTCATATCTTCATACACCTAAAAATGAGTGGCACTGGTACAATAAATATTCTTGCGCACAGGAGAGAAAGGCTAGACGAGGAGATAGTTCAAAGGAGAGTGTCGACAAAAAATAGTTTTTTTGGGAGTGGAAGATCGCTGGTCCTGTTAGCGAAATAAATCTTCTGCTTAATTCTAGAGTACAGGCATTGCAGGCACAACTTGCATAAATAATTTATTAGAATCCTCCAAATCCAGTTCGAGGACTTCCAACAGTAGTCTACTAGTACATTGCTCACCGAACCTTTTTGAACACAATCCCTCCATTTGGGATGATAGCGAAGAAGGGGGCAATGGGAAGTGAAGGATGAATACTGGATCAAAGACAGTACAGGCATTATTGCTCTGCACCATGTGCATATTAAACCACCTTATTCGAAGTTTGCATGCTTTTTTACATGCATGCATGTAGTATAAAATGAGCAGCAAAGGCAATAAGAAGCTAATGTACTAGTATTCAGTCAAGTAGGCCCCAGCGACCCATTCCCAGCGTGCAGATATATCTGATCCCTGAACCGCTTCTTCTCTTCTGCAGGTGCGGTTTAATATAGTCTCGTATTTAAACGTGTATTCGCAATATCATCTCTTCAGTAAAGTGCCGTACAATTCGAATTGCGATGGGCTTTTGAAGACATAAGCGGTTAAGGTCTTCTCGTAAATGTGTGCTGCCGTCCATTTGCTGATATGATCGAGAAACTGGGAGCACACTTTGACATTGACGATCTTCCTCTTCGAATAGAATCACGAAAACGTTATGCTCTAACATTCTATAGTCATGATGATTTCCGCTTTAACCACCTAAATCCGCGCGAGTCATTTCTAGCGCCACCTAATCTGCATCCTTTCGAACCCAAGACTTGCCAGTTTGGGGCTCAGCGTGCAAATCTAATCTACCAACTTCCGTCTCGAAAGTGGAAAGGAAGATTGTTACCTCAGACATAACTTCGTTTTGAATTCTGCTTCAGACAGCAACTGAAGTATCTATCCACACGATACCCTAACCGTCTCCAACTCTTTGAGCACAGTTCTGTCAATGGTTTCAGCCGAAATATGTACATTTCTCGCGGAGAAATTCAACAATGGTGCAGCCTCTGCGGGGACAAAGTGAGCAATGTGGGCACCACTTCGGTCTTTAATTGTATCCGTTCGTCCTTCCTTGGACATTAGAACTTAATTTTAGGCATTACGTTTAGAGGCCAGTGAATTCAAATAATTAAAGGATTCCCTAACCCAGGAATTGCGCGCTCCAATTTTCCATCGCAATTCTGCGATGCGCAGCGTATGCGACGAGCTCGACCCGTGTTCGGGGAAAGATACCGGATCCCATCTCGTCTATACAAAACTAGTGTCTTCCTTTTCCATTGCCAGTTTTAAAGATACTGCATTAATGTTGGGGCTCCTGTTTCTTTCCCGCCATGGAAACCTTTCCTATGCAGCTGCGATAACGAAATCGAGCCGTGACGTAACAGAATGAACTAGCTTCGATCAAAACACCCATGACGCAACTGAATCACCAGGCTTGCGATCAAAACAATACCAACATACTTTGGCTTTTGTCACTACCCATTCAAACGTCTATGCACCTTACCATTACAATGATATGGCCTGACAGACCGATGACTTTAGCATCTTTGCGAGTACATATGGTGCCACTGATTCATTCCAAAGCCCTATGAAAAATCTTTTATCGAGGGTTCCCCATATATGTTCTCTATAGATGAGTTCTCATTGTAATAACAGTGAAACTTACCTATAAAGAACGGAAAAGATAAGGAATGAAAACTTCTCTAGAATCACAAATACTGCGCCGACTAGGAACACAAGCAATCTTTTTTTTTCTGTGAAAAAATTCGATAATCAAGGCCGTTTATGGTTCTGATGTTATTGGACGGTTTAAGAGGTCCAGACAATAATCGCATGACTGAGTTCCGATCTATGTACTGGCTCTCTTCAGCATTTACTTCTAACGTGAAGAATAGCCTTACCCGGAATAAAATAACCGCACTCACACCTTGCGTGTGTACACAGCACCCTTTTTCATGACGAGGACGCTACCTCTTACCCGGCTCGAAGTTGGATCGTTCACCAGCATATGCAGTTAGGGGGTTCAAAGGCACAGTACACGATAAAACAGGTTTCTGAGATTTTTTCGAAGGATGAATTCGAAGTCTCCTCGTATAGCATATCTGGCGTTATCGTCAAATTACCGTGAACTGTGCCTTTAAACTTGCTGATCATTCAGCCTAATGAGTCTCGTCCTTCGTAGGTTCAGATGCATTGTGGTTTTCACCAATCAGGCGATGTACCCGGTATTTCGCTCTTCCACTAGTCAGTGCCATGGCTTTGAATTGCTAGCGGAGTGAAAAGTTTATAGTGGGCAATTTATCCTATCATATATTTCTCTTCATTTTGGAGAGCAGTTAGTGGAAATTTTCAACGCAGTAGTACTTCTCTACTGGTCTCCCTGTACGAGTTGTGAGTATTCCTATGTACCGATTGTCTTAGGGTTTCGATAAGGAATGCCGTCACGGCAGATAGTCTTCTCCAACTCAGCCGAATTGATAGAATCTTCGATCTTGGCTCGACGGCAGCCCTTATTGCAATAAACAGTGGGATCTGCTGGATCCCACTATTCATTCAGACGTTTAGTGCACGAAAGGCTCTAGCAGAGGTAGAAGTCTTCAGTTGTTTCGATATGAGATAAGAAGTGTGTCCCCACAAAAGCTTGCCGGATTTTACAGGCATAACTTTTGAAAACATATAGCTCTCTAATATGGGTAACAACGATCGATGGGGCGACATGTGATACAGGTGATAGTAAGTGCAGAAAGGGACCCGAACATCCGAGCTACCTCAACCAACGAAGATTAAGGATGCCGTTGCTCACGCCGAGAAATCAAGATCAGGTGGGCAGGACACGTTATGCGATATCGTGATGACCGTTGGACCAGGGCAATTAATGGCTGAATGCCTCGGGACATCAAACGAACCCTAGCACGGTCGCCAGCGCGATAGTCAGGCTTGTTCATGAGAGCTCTGAACGAAAGGAATGTTATGCCTCTTGTCCCCTGAAGAGAGAACGATCCACTGGTCCATTATGGCGCGCGACAGAGACGAAAAGTCGATAATCAACGGGACGGCAGGTGATTCAAGTGATAGCTCTTTAGAATACTATGGTAGACGTAGAAAATTCTCACCTTACAAACAATTCATGTTTCATTGGCGTATAAACTCTGAGACTGTGCGATGACGATAGAATTCTCGAAAAGGAGCTACATATAGAAGGATCACTCACTTCTAACGCCTTCCTGTAATCGCCAGATCTAAAGAAACAGTGTCCAAGCCAGAGATCTGTTGTTTCGTTTTTCTCTCCATTCTTCTGCTTGAACTGAAACGAAGTCTACTATCATGTAATATTCACTATTGTATCTATAGAAAAAAAGCGTATAAGCCTTCACCTTTCAGCAAGGGTGAACTTGCTTTGGGATTTTTCCAATATTAAGCCAACGACACGTTCTTCTTTTCACCTTTCCAGTGGGACAAACGTGAAGAAGAAGGAGGTGACGTGATGCAATGCTCAAAGTCATAATGTGCCCTGCTAGCATGTTTAGAGGCAGAGTTCACGATATTTTTGAGTTACCCTTTTTAGGTAGAAAAGTGGAAGGGTTGATGTAGAGGAGTACATGGCTGGTCAAAAAAACAAGAAAATCCGCCTACTTCAAGGATTTTCAAAAGTAGTGGAAGTGGAGATTTTACAAGATCACTGTGTCGGGATTGGCATGTAAGGGGTGTTTGCACGAGATTAAACTTGCTCCCATTGCTCAAAGAGTTGACTACCTCAAGCCGAAATTGTCCGAGACTGCCTCTCATCGTCACCATGGATTATGACAATTTGTTTGAATTTCCTACATGGGAGTCCCTTGAAATAGCGTAGCCTCTACAAAGCCAATGAAACTCCCTACAAGGGGTGTGGCATTCACACGATACAGCTCTGGCCCCTTATTGTGCCCTACCCATTCGACCTTATAACGGCAGGTATGGAATAAGGGGTAGCCTCGAATTCACACTCATAATTGCACTCATAAATTCACATTCACACTCACTTCACTATAGAGAAATCTCAGAAACCATTTTCATCGTGAAGTGTGCCTTTAATCAAGGTGTATTATTCCATCTATTGGGGCTTACCCCACCCATGAGAGACGCTTGCCTGTTCATCAAGGCGGAAACGACATTGACGCAGCCTGCACGATTTGGGCCGATGTAGAGTTAAGCGCCACTGCTTATTTTCCCATATATGAAAATCAAGTAGGATAGGCAAGAATTCCGTAGTTCAGTGATTGCTCCAGACAGATAGTAAGCGGTCAGGCGCAGAAGAATGGTAACCTTGCGGGCTCCCTTCTCCTATTACGTGCTGTTTCAATCGACAATTGGATTCAGGATATAGACGCTTATAACGAGGCATAAGTTAAGANATAGCGCCGTAAAGACATAACTTTACACATTGCCTTGATATGGGTATTGAGAAACGCCTCTCAATTCCAAGTCAAGCCCCGAATCGCTTCCTCGCTCCGTTATCCCGCTTCCCTGCCTTTAATGTGTTCCAGCTAATGTAAAGTGGCACCTTCGCTCACCTCTAACAACGAGATCGCTGCCGTGTAGTCCTTTTTGATGAGAAATTCCTCGAGATCTGGAATCTGCTGACGAATCTGTGGACGAGGTGCTGGTGACTGCTTTTTTTTCGCTGGTCGAAGTCGTGAGAGTAGCTAAGCGAAATGTCAACTCAGTTCACGTTGTATCATTGCGAAAAACTTATAAGTGCAGAGTGATACCATTCGAACACACAGTCATCAAGAAAGAAAAAGGTTTCCATAAAGAAAAAACAGCCGAGCTGCAGAGGAAAGAACCATCTCACATGAGCGATTTTCTGCGAAAAGATCGTATTAAATTCAATGTAAACTAGCAAAAGATGACAAATTGGTCGATCTGGTCAAAGTAACATTTCAAGAAATTCTGATCTCTTTGTTCTCTTACCAAAAAAGGTAAAAATTAGTTCTGCTAACTGGGTCAACCCTTCTCACATTTATAGTTTCTTGAGCTTTTGAATTTTAGCTCCTAATTTGAGATTCCTTCCACGCTCTCTCTAATTTCTTTGTTGATCATCTCGCGATTTCTGGTCACATTCAAGAAAACTTAGGCAAAACAGCCTTGTCAATAGAAGGAAGGGTACGATCTCCACATTCTATCGGATCACGCTCAAACTAATCATTGTCACGGATTCCGCAAAACGCTAGCGTTTCGGCCTTTCAGGTGGATACACACTATTGGTTTGGTAAACAGCAGATTTGAATTTTTCGGAGACAGTTTTGCACCAAAAATGGTACCCGCCTCGTGTGATCCCAAGTTCTCTTCACAAATCTCCAGGCTATTTGCTTCTCGTTTTTCGAAATTCGAAACATACGAAATTAGGCAAAAGAAAAACGACTGAACTCTGTTCATCGAATTATACAATTTGGTTTTTTACTATAATGAAAAATCTTTATTCTCTAACAAGGTGGCTCCAAGGACAGGAATGAAAAGTTTGTCAAAGAAGTGCCGCTATGTTGGTTTCCCTTTACAAGTTGTGAGTACCCCTAGACAGCCATCTTGAAGAACACTTCCAAGTTCAGCGTAACGGCACCTCTTATTACAGCCAAAGTGGCATTTATACTAAGTTCAAAAAGGGTAATGAGGCTAAGTTTCAGATGATAGCCATGTAATGAATGAACTGTCCGGGACAGACTGGAGGCTCTGTAAAGATTTCATCGGCATTCACTGTGCTATGTGACAATAAACATCAGTATTCATTGTCAGGGAGTTTGCCACCTTTTATTGCCTTGTCAAATTAATAGTTAGAATGTAAATTTCTGAATTCTCAGAACGAACGCAATAACTGATACTTGGCAATTGATTTGTCTCCACTTCGGCATTAGGTACGGCTGTGGGTACAGGCACAGGAACTGGACCAACTCTGGTGTGGCGATCACTTTGAAAGCATTTTGCCAGAAAGTTGACCCCTTCTCGTAATATTCCAAGATCAGGTGGATTACGCGCTGCCTGTTCATGGTGATGATCATTCATCGAAGTATAAGCGAACAGAAGTAAAAACAAAATGTAGTTGTTGGTAAAGCAGACCTAAGCATAATAGAATAGCATTGGTCCTGGGAATCGAACACTACTCATTGCAGCCGTGTAATATGGTCCCCTTGAAATCAAATTGCACCGCTGAAATGTGTAGTGTTCGATTCACCAGGAACAGGTGGTCCTTTCGGCAAGGTATGCCGCGTGCTGAGAATGAGGACCTCATAGGCCATTTTGTAATCGAGACAACTACGACATTTCTGCAGAGCTGCAGCTCTAGTCCTGGTCCAGTAAGTTTGTAGGTACTTACAACACAAAAAAGATGAAAACGCCTGTTCACCTCTTTTGCGTGAATTAGAGGTTTCGTTTGCAAAACCTACTCATTTTGGAGAGCTTTTCATCTTTCTACTATGGTATGGAACGGCCTATCCGAGAAACCTGACTGGCTGGAACATGAGTCAATTGTACCATACCTGGGATGCCCATAAGTCCTGGCGTAAAGCATAAGACAAGCCCAAAGTTTCTTTCAAAAACATAGAGGCCCTAATCGCACATCATGGATGTGGTTCTTAAGCCAAGCTTCTGAGCACATCAAAAGCGACTTCCTGGATTTTCATTGCCTCAATCGGCTTAGTTCATTATCTTCGTGTTTGGATTTACCTTTACTATGCAAGCAAGCACCTTTTCAAAAGCTGTTCAGAAGAAACAGAAATCCCTGTAGTACCGGTGGCATGGGCAAATGTTTTGGTAGGAATAGTATCCTCTCGTGGCTGTATCAGTTTTCCAAAACAAACTACGGCACATCGATCAGTGGCTCATCCATGATATTCGCAATTTTGACTATACCAAATAGGCGATGTCTCTAGTGGAAACCTTCGGTAGGTTCAGTGATTGCCTTCATGAACCTTGATCCTTACTCTACTCTCTTGAAGTGAATTTCTAATGCTCCATCAAACCGAGTGAAATCATCTACATATTGCAGTTTCCATTGATGTTCTCAAAAGAGAATAAGAGTTAAGCACTAGTGTTGAGGTTTCTCCGGAAGGGAAGTCGAAGAGCACTAAAGTCTAGCTTAATTCCAAAATTCTAAATAGCATTTAGAGAGAGGTAAAGATGAATTCTCCCCAGTTCTATGAACTCTATAGAAAACAAAATTATTTTTCACATTCTACTTCCTACTTGGTAAGTGAAGCGAATGTGCCAACTTCCGAGCAACAGAATTCGACCCAGTCGCTTTGCGCATTAGGCTAACTCTAGCTGTTTTTCGTATAAATTCACTTAAATGAAAGCAATTGAACGGAAAATCTTGTAAATGATTCGTCCACCAAGGGTAATCTCCTACTCGGCATAGGCATGAATTCCCAAATGATTCGTGCGATTTGCTCCCTCATTTTATTCAGATTGTAACGAGAACCACGATATTTTCGCTATGAAATAAATATTTGTGAAATTTGATACTTGTAAATCTCACCATTTTTTTGTATGAAGGGTAGTGGAGCAACGGAATAGGGCAGAGGTAGACTTCCCGTCAAGGCTTACCATGACAACCGCACGCTGACCACCATCAACACTTCTCGCAGGCGGTGGCGGCAATTTCAACAACTCATTTCACCTGCCTTCATATTTGTGCAATTGTACTTGTAATCCACTTAGATCCCTTCACTTACAAAACACTTTGAATCATTGACCGTACCCCTCATTAGCTGAACCAATCAACATAATTTGTTCTAAAATATCAGGCTGTCCCCACAGAGGGGTTTTTTTCAAACCGAAATTTCTCGCATAAAGCTGTTTTTTTACAGGGATTATGTCTTAGACCCCTCCAGAGATATGGGCAATAACGAATTTCATATTGATCCCCTTTTTCCAACCCAAACCACAGTTCCTCCAGAAAAAAGACATATGTAACCGTTATAGTCTCAAACTTCTCTCTTGTTTAAACCTCATCATGGCTGTTGCGATGGTTACAATCTTGTTATACCACTCTATAATACTGTCGATACCTTCCGAGTGGCACAGGACATGGACTGGAGAACAATAGGAAAAACTTCATTAGAGAAAAAAGCAATATCAACTCGTGCAATAATGAAATTTCCACCGATAGCAAGCCTAATAATTCCATATAGTAGGATATTCAATGAGTGGCAAAACGAAAAGCTACTGGTCGACTAACTGTGGTCTTTTCTTCAGCAGCCCTAGTGGTTAGTCCATTTTGCCGATTTTCTTTCTTCTTTTTTCCTTCGTTCTCACTCTCCCATTTGTTCAACTTCAGCGACTTTCACTATTCTTGAGAATGTTGTAGAAATATGAGCAGACCGTTCATTTCTCATCGATGAACTTTTGAGTTTTCGCGACTCCTTGCCAAGGAATAAGATTGAGAGTTTTCAAAGAAAGACGCAAGGAGAACGGAATGATTTCAGTAGACGATGGCGTTGGAGCTTCGTTCCCCAAGTCTGCATCTCCCTCTCGCATCAGAAGTGAAACTTCGCGCTGAGGAGATAATGGTCCATTCTCGTCTAGAAAACAATAACCACACAGACTAGGCGAGACTTGTGGGGGAGGGGGGAGGGGGGATGGCGAAGACGTCCAGAACTGACGATAAGCCGGTCAGAACTGACGATAAGCCACATTTTTTTGACTGCAGGCTTTCGATGTGAGGCGTTGAACATTTGTAAAGGTTGACGAGAATGCCTACTGCAGTTACAATTCCGCCACCGCAGTAGGCATTTTCGTCAACCCTTGCGAATTTCCATCCATATTGCATATTCCATGAAGTATTTCTTCTCCAGTCTCCGAAGCGAAGTAGAGATAACTAGGCATACCCGTGTTGATTAATCCGATAACGTCCTACTTGCTCTTCTCAGTGCATCATCAAATCTCAAGTACCCGCTTCTGATGCAACCGCACAAATTACCTGATTAAGCCCTCTTGTATTGGACAGCCATTTAACAGCTCAGAATATAAAGTTAAGTGCCTCGTTAAGTGCGATGGTAGTAATAAAAATTGTAATTAGCGACACTTCTTGAGAATAATCTAGAAGTTTTTGACCTAACTCAATCGAATGCTGAACTCTTTCTTGGTAAAGAGCAAGACGAATACAACAGTTCTCCGTGGTCGCGTATAGGCAACTAACCGAGAACGAGACAGCTTAATAAAAATGTCGCGACCTCCAAACGAACCACACACGGTGCATGAGTGCACTTGTGTTGAGACTTAGGGTCCGCTCTCTCTGCAACTAGGGCTGCATCCGATCACGAGCTGTGAAAAGTAGTTTTGCATTTCCGGGGCAAATTTAGGTAAATGCCGCGAAACCACTGCCAATTGCCGAGTGTGGACACTGCCAGCAGGAGGAGACAGGAAGCGCGGATCACCTCAGAAACCAAAAATAGGGTGATCACTCCCTCGATTCACCTTCATCTCAAGTCGTTTACGTGTAGTTTTTGGCATGTGACTCGCCTTTTTTCAATACTTGCAGTCATTTCAAATAGCCTAACACGGCTCAAGATCCCTCAATTTCCACTTTTTTAGAAGATTGCAGTGGTTGGATTGTTTCGCAAGTCGATTGGAGTATCGGTAGATTCTTGGCATATTTTGACGATATTCGCTGTTGCTGAGAATTCCGCTATGTCGCTACAGTTAATGTATAGCGGGAATAATCTGTAGCATACATGCAGCCCAAACGGTTAAAGAACTTTGCATCCGTCTTCCTTTCCCAACTCCAATTATGTGATAAGCAGAACAATAAGTTTCGCAAAGCCGACGCAGGATCAAGGTCTAGAGTATCCAGTGCACTCAATGTCAAAGGCACAGTTCACGATAAAAATTGTTTCTGAGATTTCCCTAAACTATGAAATCGAGGCTCTCCCTCATAACATACCTGCTGTATGAGGTCGAAAAACGGCCTTGATAGGGCACAATAGGGGACCAGAGACTGTGCCGTGTGAATGCCACACCCATAGTGGACGAGTTTCAATGGCTTTGCAGAGGCTGCATTTTCTCAAGAGACTCCATGTAGGAAGTTATAACAGCTTGTCCTAACCAATGGCGAATGTGAAAGGCAGTTCAGGCAATTTCGGCTTGATGTAGTCATCTTTTTGCGCAATGGGAGCAAGCTGAATCTCGTCCAAATACCCTTACATGCCATGCCTATAACGGAGATCTCGTACAACCTCCACTTCCGCTACTTTTAGAAATCATTGAAATAGACGGATTTTCTCGCTTTCTTCGCCACCGATGAACTCTTCTACATCAACACTTCCGCTTTTTCACCTGAAAACGGCACCTCAAAATTATCGTGATCTATGCCTTTAAGAAATGTAATGTCAATTAGAGTGGATATGATATGATAGTGGAGTGATAATATTGGGTTGTCCCGGAAGTTTCCGTCGATTTCTGAGTCATATTCGGTAAAAAATCCTTGAAGAACTAATCCGTTCATCAAACATTATATCCTATACTCTTTTCAGTAATGTTTCATAGAAGATTCCAGACTTAGAATGGAAAAACCCTTTTATGTGCTTTTTGAAGTCCTCCAGCGAATTGAACGATATTCCATTCGGAGAGTTCTGCAGAAAGTAACTGAATGGCAGTCTGATGGTGCTATCTCCAGACTATATGGAGGGTGAGGTAACACATCTCAGCCGAGCTAGATCAATTTTTTTACGAGAGCCCAAAAATACGTGTGGTTTGGAGTTGTCCTGTTTGAAGACAACGCCCCTACGATTGACCCTTTCTAGACGCTTCTGGTCTATCGCTGCCTTCAAATTGTCAAGTTGATACAGTACCTTCCCGAAGTTATCGTTTGATTATGCGGATAATAAACGATTCCCTTTCATCACACCATCTACATAATCTTCCGCACCTGAATTTTTGTGGTTTGTGGACGGCTCACTGGAAAAGCTAATTGGTCGTTTCTGCTCCACATTGCTGTACACGACCCACTTTAAGCCCATTTTCATGCGTTTCAGAGACAGTTCATTTTTGTCCCGTTTGAGCAAAGAGTCGCACACGGAGGCATGGTCCATGCGCTCGCTTAGTTCGTTGCTCAGGTGCCCAAATATCACGGCGAGTAGTCGACAGGGTGGTGCTCTGCTTGTCTGCTCCCTCTTGACGATATAGAAACAGCTATGATGCACATGTAAAGCAAAGACAGGAAATTGCCACCTAGAGGCCTAGAAGGCTGTAGGAAAGGGAGAACTGGGGTTAGCAAGAAATTTTGCTTGCTATTTGTGAAACCTGGAATATGTGGATTTCCATTGCCTCGCTAAGACAAGTGCAGACAAGTCGTGCGCCACATAGTCGCCTGGCCAATTGCAAATTCTTGTAACATCAACGACAAGGATTACCTCGAAAGCAACACCTATAAAATGGCTGGAGTTGTAAAGCCTTGAAAGTTGTACAAAGATGTGG
>UZAF01017563.1:12331-33498 GCA_900617895.1 Haemonchus placei
GGGGGGGGGGGGGGGGTCTGAGGTCAAAAATTTGTACATTTATTGTTCACACCAACCCTGACCGCAAAGGTGCACAACTAGGGGATACCACTGAACACTGATACTCTTGTGCGGTGCAAGGATGTTAGGTGAAACAATTTATAATTCGACGGCCTAACATTTTGTCGTTATCGTCTTCTTCAGAGGCCTAAAGCAATTCAAGGCAATCCAAAAAGTGCGTTACCCCCCGGGGAATGTCACGGCGAATTCAAAGCCCAGGCCATTATGGTAATGCAAGGGGTAATGCAGATTGTCTCGAGTTGCTTGAGGCCTCTGAAAAAGGCGATAACGTCGAGACGTTAGGCCGTGACTAATAAATTGTTCCACCTAACAACCTTGCACGGCACAAGAGCAATGTAGTTATAAACAAGTGCCGAGGTCTTCAGCACTTCTCCTTTCACTCGTTCATGAAAGATGTGGACAGCTTATTGGACATCAAGCTTTCGCACTTTGGCGGGAAGTCGCACTTCCTTGCAAAGGTTCATAACCCCTTTTCAAATCAAGGTTTGTTAAAAAAATTGAGAGCAAAGCGATTAGGAGGTGCACAACTACAACTGCAACTGCAATACCTGACAGCACTCAATCTAGGCTGAAAATTTAAAGATAAGAACAAAACTGGAACATAAAGTAAGTTAATACTGGAATCCCCTTCCGTGTGCGTGTGTGCTCTCCGTAGTTGCGAATAACAGCTTTATTGCAAATGCGAAGGTTAAGAGCATGTGAGAGCCTAATCTCCATCAATCGTCCAACATATAATGTATATATATATCTACGTATATGTTTCTACATTCCTTTTTCCAGACTCCTTTTCTTCCTTCCATTCCAAGGCAAACCGCTTCCTCTACGATAAGCGATCTTGCGCTTCTACGCAACTGTGAAAATTCTTCGTAAGAATCGCGAATCAGCCGCGATACCCCCCGGGCCAACGGGAAGATCGCCTTAAATTATTTCTAATGGCAGCTAAGCCAAATCATCAAGTAGTTTCTGCAGCCCCCTTTGTAGGTTGTCGATGTCCCATGGGGCCACTTGTCGTTCTTCCAACGCCGCATTGATACGCCCTCCGATTTCGTCGCTTCTTTCTGAAAAATGACATATGGCGCTATGATGCTCAATTTCTCACAGTGATAGCAAGGCAACATAGCTTTCGACGTCGATGAAATAGAGTCTTTATTTCCACGCAAACTTGTCATTGTCCACTGGCCTGAAGTGTGTGTTTTCTTTCGTTAACTTTTTTGAAGATGGTGTCAGCGACTGGATATGTAGTGTTGGCCTACTCGTCCATAAAAAACGCAGCGCACTTCCCTTCCCTTCTCACGATGAATAACACCACCTCGAAAATTTCCAGGTTCACATTAAGGCTCCCAATCATGATCCGTTACTGGATCTCCTAAATCGTTGATTTCCGCATACTTTTGCTGAATCTCTCTCTCAATAACGTACCTCCGCTGCTTCTGCGCTCTTCTCATACTCTAGTCATCAACTACCCCTATCTTCATCATTAACCCCTTAGACCTTTTCCATGAACTCACCGTTTATGATTTTCTCTTCTTCTTCTCTTGCTTTCCGCATCTCATCGTCGTTTTTGGGATTCAGGCTATCGGCGATTAATGTACATTTATCTGAGTATCAGCAGCCTAAGGGCAAGTGTAACATTTAGAGAGCTGTGCGACCTTGAGGGCACAGTCGATATTCTGTAACATAGCTGCTGATTCCTTTACTGCTCTCGATTGAGTTTTTAAAATCAGTTACACTAATAATGTCGTCTCTGAGCGACCTGAGT
Source organism: Haemonchus placei (assembly GCA_900617895.1). Taxonomy (NCBI): domain Eukaryota; kingdom Metazoa; phylum Nematoda; class Chromadorea; order Rhabditida; family Trichostrongylidae; genus Haemonchus; species Haemonchus placei. The sequence goes on from UZAF01017563.1 coordinate 14,151, forward strand.
TTCCGTAGAGTGTTCCCAGAGGTACCTCGCTCTGTAACGTTGTAACATTGGCAGCTCCGTAACGAGTTCCCATCATATTCTGCTTACGCATGCCGTAACGTAGTTTCTTGCATGTCTGCGACTACTGAAATCCACCGGAACTTCTAAATTGTTTGGTAGAGCGTGGGCCATATCTTCTCACATTGCAAATCTTTGATTGTTCTTTGCATTCGATGGTCTCTGCAGTAATATTGTAGTAAAATCGAATTATACTGCGTTTTCGGTAACGTAAGCTTTTGTTGGTAGCGATAACGTCTTCTCGTTACAGAGTAACACTCATTCGACGTCAAGTGGGATCGTAGGTACCCAGTGGAGACTTCCCATGATTTCGAAAACTTTTCTCTATACTGGACGGTGGGCTATCCTGTGAAACGAACATGCGGGGAGTGGTAAGAAACAGCCGAACGTAAGTCTGCCGCCCGATGAAGCAACCCGAGTAGTCAATGTACTTCCGCGCTGTTCTTAATTCTTCTACAGTCTCGTTAGTGCGTAGGGTCCAACACCAGTGAACGGTGCATGACCCAATCAGAGGGCACCTACAGACGTGGTATACTTGAGTCTTTGTAGACATTGTGTTAGCTTCTGTTATTTTCATGCATATCAATCATACGGGTTTTTTTTTGATGATTTTCGCTATTTCTATTGTTCCATTTTCGTGAACAATTTCAATGCAAAGTTACTTTTTAATTCGCTGAATAGCAGTTCGCGACTGTATTCGTAGTGGCACTGACTTTGTTCGTTGCCAACGAGGTCCTGCCTCATGTATCCACGTTGACAGGCGTGCGCTGTTGGCACTGCTGCGCACAGTAGAGCACACGCGACGCGATTCGTTTGCTACTTTGAAAAGCAATGGCAGCTCAAACTTTGATCCTTCCACATCAGAAAATTTCTGAGACGTCGCTAATTTAGAGCGTTGCCCCTGAAATGCCTCGTGCTTAGCTTGATCTTGATAGCTAGGCAAGTCAATATAATAGGATCACACCCATTATTTTTACAGAGATGGCTGTTGTTCCTATAGCAACTTCTGCCCGGCAGTGTGGATTACCCAGCAATGTTTTTGATAGTAGACAGTTACTATTGCAAAACTTAGGTCTAACACAGAGTGCGAACCCTTCGTCTTCCTCACGATCATTTAGTGGTTGCAGTCGTACTGTAACTTTTGTGGTAACTCTTGAGGTGATGTGAGTAGGTTATTCCTTGAGTGGACTATTTTGATTTGATATGTTCCGACATTCCTTGTCAAAGCACAACCTGAACGGTTCTCCCAGGCATTGGATATTTACTTTTCCTTGAGCACAGCTAACATTCAATGCCGCTCTTGGTGCTGGTGATATTATGGCGCGAAGAGTGATCATGTACATTGGAATATTTAAGGGTCTCGACGTGAAGGACTTTCTCGCTCGTTCTAAAAATCTCGTACTATGTCGCGAGCAGCGGCTTTCAATTTTTGCTGCAGGATAGTCGCTTGCTAGGTTGTTGAAAGCTCTCTTCAACTCGAACATCTAATTGTAGAGAAATAGTCGCCAATTCACAGAATTCGTTTGCTTACATGGAGAAGACACAGTTACTGAACCTCGCTCTATGGGTGGGGTGTATATACTCTACATATTTGTGTTGATAATAGATTCAATGAGCGGCGAAAACACTCGCCAAAAAATGTGACTTTATAGTTGAATTCCGTTTCTTCAGTAGTAGCTGGCTGATATGGAAAAGTTCTTGATTCTCTTCATATTTTTTTGCTGTAGTGTGTAGGTGAGTTAGACGACACTTCTTCTGAGACTTACCATAGGATGTGTTCGTTGGGATATCTTTCTGGGAACTTGTTGTTTTGAAATATCCTTTCTTGGCAATGTACTCTCTGCGCTATCTTTTTCTATGTCTTTTTCAAGTGCCGGTGTTTCTAATGGATATATGAGGTATCGGGGCGTGTTATTGTTTGACCATAAGCTAGTCTGAGAGTGGCGCAATGATCGGATTTCTTGATTATTCTTGCGAGTTTCCAGTGGCCACGAGGTTTTATTGAGTCGTGTTCTGTGACGATGTGATTCTCCTGAAAACTTTCTTTTGATAATAAGCGTGACTCTTCACGTTTCTCTTAAAATCGCTTTCTCAAACTCGTTAAATCTCCTCATGCCATTTTTTCCGTAACTAATTCAGAATGTTTAGCGTAGACTCCCATTTTATCTAGTGATCATCATCTCTTACATTAATCTTTCATTCGTTTTCGAATTCGTTTTAATCTTTTATTCTCAGGGATAATAAAAGTGCGATTGATCTGAAAAAACCTACCTGTCGAAGAGGACAACTCGAGTCACCGTCACTGTAGACAAGGTCGGGCGTTCATAACTGCTCCGCACCCTTCGGATATTGTCAAGAATTCGTAAAGTCCGTTTTGCGTTTTCCAATAACTGATGTGAAAGTCGATACATTGTCTGCAAGAATCCAATGTGGGTACCCATTAATTTATATGATTCTTCGAAGCAGCTGAAGGAAACAGTGTGCACAGAGGCTTCTTGCTGAAGTGACAATGTGGTTGTTCCACTCTTTCATGGGGGCAGCTTGGGAAAAGTGGTAGTTGAAGCGGTGATGCTTTCTCCGTTTTGCAATACATGCACAACTTGTTGATGACCCTCTTTACTTCGGCTCTTCCTTGAGGAATCCATACATGTTGTCGAAGAATGGTGAGCGTCTGAGCAATTTCATTGTACTTAATCTCCAGACGTATGTGAAGTTTGTACAAGGATAATATCCAGTTTCGACGAGGGAGGATGATGGGATTGTTCGCGTCAAGAGGCAATATCGAATTCGACGGTCTTCCTTTCGATCTCACAATTGGATTTTTGATCTTCTGATGATGGATTCGTTGGCTGTGCTTGCCGAAAATGTATCAATGTCGCTTTCCCAATGAGGTCTGGAGTTCTGAGTACTTCCTCCCTTTTCTTAGCGATTTTTTGTTTGGCAAGGAATCTAGGGAAGATCACATTCACTGCAACTTGTAGGAGTTTTTTCCAGCTGCAAAAATTTGCAGCATCTTCGATCATCATCCCGATCTGGGTTTGTTCTTCATTAGGGCTAATCGGTTTGCAATATTGTTGTGCTCAAAAAAGAAAGGTCCGCTCCAACATAACTTGTTGCCAAGAAGATCCCCAATAGAAGAACCTCTACTTTACACATCAGCAGGGTCAACGTAGAGGGGACATGACGTGAAATAGCATCTGGAGCATTATTATTGACCAACATCAGCAGGGTCAACGTAGAGGGAAAATGACGTGAAGTAGCATCTGGAGCATTATTATTGATAAAAGGATGAAGATCGAAAGCCTGGCATTACTTTTGATCCATTGTGAAGCATCTTAAGAATCACACCGGAGGTATATTCTGTCGCACTGGACTCCCTTCTCCCTTTTGATGTGTTTCATTGACATTGATCCGTGAGATAGCACTCAGTTCAAGTCAATAGGTTGATGCGGTGTTTTTCAGTGAAGGTAGCTGTGTTCGTCCCATCAATCGTTTGGATTCGATTTGGTATCCTGTAACTGTCCGTATATAGGCAACTGCGCAGTATGCGGATTGTGCTGCATCGGTGAAAACGTGATGTTGATGGGAGGAGGGTATCTTAGAAGCGGTTGATATGAAGCGGAGAATTTTGGGCGGAAGAGTGGTCAATGAGAAGATGTTTCTCCAAGTGTGTTGACCGAGAAAGGGTAATAATTCATCTCACTGGAGGTTTTCTTTTCGTTGACCTTTGAAAAATCTTTCCTTCAACGGCAACTGGTGCGATGAGTCGTAGCGGTTCAAATCCTGAAGCTACTTCTTTGAACACATTCCGTTTGGTGGGGTCTGATGACTTCTCCTCCGCGATTAGTAATCGTGAAGTGAGTGTGTCGGATTCAACGTCACACTGCATACTGAAAATTTTCGCAGCTTCTTCTGCAGACGCATTCTCTTTCAATGCGATAATCTTGTTGGTTTCAGTATCCGAGGTAGTCCATTGTCGAACATTCATACCAGCAGGTTTGAATAAAATTTCGGTTTCTTTATGTTTGTCTATTGCTTGCTCCTTTATGTTTGCTGACAGGAAGGTGTTGTCCACAGGAAGTGAGAATCTCGTGTGATAGTGTGGTAGCTGTGAAATTGGTGTCATCAGGTTTTCTTCTGGAGGGATTGCCTATAATCTTTGAGCCACAGAGATTCTGTGAAGGCACGATCGCATTCTACGAGTCCTAGTATGTGAAATGCCCCTTCAATATGCCTATATCTCCTATGAGTAAAGTCGGTTTGAGGCAAAACCGAAGTAGTATCCCACTCAAGTCTGGGATCAAGACTGTACCCCAAAATAGAAACTCGTTGGACTTGGTTGGTTACTGCTCTTTGCGCTTCCATTGTATGTCAGACGGATTTCTTATCTTTGTCCGCTAATTACGGCGTGGTGAGAAAAATGAGACCCTTTTGTTGCAGTGGTGATATACGGAGTTCCGGAGATAAAACCTCGCTGTAGGTTGACGACCTTGTGACACTTTCCGAAAGGAGCAGGATTGTTTGAACAGGTTTTCCAGTTCGCTTTTAGGCATGCTAAGCATGGCTATAATTCTTTGGAACATTTGGAGGTTTTTGGAGGTCTTATGTAGTAGCGAACTTTTGCTTTTAGCGTGTTGTGTTGTTGAGAAATAAGGACATATATCATCGTTTTTAGAATCTTCCCACCATTTCGTCCAAATCTTGTTTGTTTAATGGTGATTGTTTTCGTCTTTCACTGCCATGTTTATGGCACGAGTTGATATTTTCTTCCAGAAACTATCTTTCCTAGTTTCGTGTTCAATGGTATGGAAATCGGAGGAAAGAATCAATTGCCAAAAATTATCCATTCCTATAAGAATTCCTATGCATCCGTATTTTACCGAGAAGCTGTGAATAATCTCACTCGGAAGAGACTGAAGGTCCTAGGGCAAAGGTAGGGATTTTGTGAGGAACGGAAGGGCTTATACTTCCATAGGCTGCTTTCATAGTCCGCCGGCCGGTCGGCCNGGGGGGGGGGGGGGGGGGGGGGGGGGGGGGGGGGGGGAGGCAGACAGTGTAAGGCAAACAGTCCACGCCCCTCCGAAGGTTGTTTGTTTTCATTCCCTCGAAGGGGCGTGGACTGTTTGCCTATCTGTCTGCCTCTCTCCTCCTCCTAGCACTGCCTCCGCCGGCACACCGGCCGGCGGACTATGAAAGCAGCCATAGGGTTCAAGGATTTGTTCGGTAATAAGTTCAAGGATTCGTCTGGTAATAAGATGCGGATATTGCGCTGCTTTGTTGATACTGTCTGTGACTTCTTATTTCCGAATGTGTGAAGCGTAGCGGTCTTTTCCTCAATTTGGCTTTATTCCATCTTCTCAACAACATCTGTTGTATTACATATATGAATGTGATTAAACACTATCTAGAATGGTCAGAGTTTTTGCTGTCTTGCTGTTGTTGGTCATCCCAATTGACCTGTGTGACTTCTGTAAACATTAAAAAACTTCTTAGCAGGGGCATTGCCAGGCCTGATGGATCGTATAGTTGATTAGACTTACAATGGCCTTTCTGTAAGCGTTTTCGCTGTTGGAAACCGTGTCGTTAGGCTAAACAAATGGTGTTTCGTTATTGTAATCGACCCTATGCAAATTCGAGCCAGGTTCGAGTTGGTCTTTCGATATCAAGGTCACAGCCGAGTCGGAGATGTATTCGCGTAAATTCACGCCGTTTTTTGCAAACATGGTTCTTGCTTACCGATATTTTTTGAGAACCTCATTAGTTGTTTCAATTAGCATCTAGATATTGTCCACGTACAAATTTTGAGGAATTTCTTGAGCTCTGAATGAAGAAGACAATGGGTGAAAAGCATGTCATTAGCGCCATATTGACTACACTTGGTGACGCTGTGACCCCGAATGGAGGTCTTCGGAAACGGAAATAGATCAAGTTATTTTCTGTAGGAGGTGTTTGGATATCTTTCAGCCACAAGAATCTACGAAGATCTTTGTGGTGTCTTTGTGATGTTCTTCGAGACGGCTTCGGCATCACACTTGAGCACGACTTTGCTTGTTTGCGACGTCAGAAGCATGTCGTGAATTTTGTTGATGAACGACGTGCTTTTCTCGATGTCGTCGATCAGAGGTAGCTTTCCTCTCTTTTTTGAGGAGGCGTCGAAATTGATTCTCAAAGGAACCCTTTTTCTGGGTTTCCACACCCCTGCATGAGGCGTATAGTAGACGCCAGCTGACTCGTCGCTTTGGCTAGAAAAGGTTTCGATCATATCTTCTCTTTCGTATCTGTTTAGAATACCTCTATACCAGCGGCATTGCTCTGGATTTCTTTGCAGTGCGACTTGCAGGGACTTGAGACGGCGTATGGTCATGCCGTAATTATCGTCCAACTTAAAAAACAGCTCTGTGTTCTTTTTCTGTTCTGTGTTTTCTTGAATAGAGGTCATTCCACAAGACACAGTGGGACTCGTGGTCTCTGCTTGTAGAGCGCTCGTAAAAGACGGGTCTGATCACCTCTTTTGCAATATGGATACCAGTGAGGGTTTTCGTGGCACTGATTGGACCTATTACTAGCCCGTGACAGTGTTCTAAGCCCACCAGAATAGGTAGGTTCTGCCGTTCCCTACGAAGTTTCGAGTCAGACATGCAGATACTCCTCTTATTGAGGCTTGGACTCTGCCTCCAAGACTTTCTTCGAGTGGCAAAATCTTCGTTCATGATCGTTATATGCGAAGGTTTTGAAAGTCGTCCAGTACTCTGAGAAATCCTCTCTACTGCCATAAAATTTGGGCAGTGTAGCTTGGGAGACTTTATGGATCGAAAGGATCTCACGTTATTCTCCGCTCTCTCGACTACTGCTGAACGTGAAGTAGCTTGAAGATGATTGCTGTCGCTACTTTGGGTTTCTTCAAATAGAATGATTAGAATGTGATCTTGTCCCTCATCGATTCGCTGTTCTGGACTATCAGAAATGACGTCCTAAAGTTGAAAGGATTTTTTGGAAAATGAAGCCCAGTTTGAAGCTCATTTCATTCCCTATGCACTTAGTTTCATCGTGTGGTGCAGTTAGCATGAAGATAAGCTCGTCTACACTAGCCAATTCCTTGTGCAATTGGGAATCGCTCCCTAAATCGCTTTTCGATTTCCAGCATCAAATTCTTTTTGTCTGACTTGTTTTTGCAGCTTCTATACTCTTCTCGTATTTCGTCATGGAGTTTTATGTGGTTCGCTTTCCCCTCTTTGATTTGTTCAATACCACTTTGTAGTAGTGATATAGTTCCTTTACACTTTTCGTAGCTATCCTCATTTATTGTAGGATACTCTACCTTTCCTGTGTACTCAGTGTATTTGGAGACCAGATTTTTGAGCGTCGTTGCACCGTTTATAATCGAAATTTCGTGGAAGTGTAACGACATTTTGTACGAGACTTCCGGAGTAAATTTAGCAAATTCTGTGTTTGGTACAACAGAAGAGGTCCCCAGGTACGTATCTAGTACAGGAGAAAAGCTTTCCTAATATGGGATGAGGGGGTCATGTTCCAGGCCCCAAAGATGTTACTCTCTAATGCTGGAAAGTTGGCTGTTAGGCCGATGCACTAGGTGCACTGAGCAAAATTACAAGTACAAGTAATAGTTAAGCTAGCACGAGCCTGACTCCGCTTTCCGCCCACTCGACGAGCCTTTTTTTTTTCGAGGTTATTTTTTTGAATGCGTAACTATCCTATTGTTCTCTTCATCTGTTTACTTTTAAAGCATTGGGAGTAGCGTGGTGATACTTGATTTGCGCATCTAACTTAGGTTACTTTGTACTCAAGTGCGCGATAACAGGATGTTTGGTTCAAGATCTACACAACCCTACAAGTGCATTTCGTAGAATGTCCTGACTTCTGATACTTCTTTGAGCGTTCTTAAGGTATATTCCGCTCCACTTCGTGAGAGTGCTTTCCCGATGCAAAAACCACGCTCTCCCAATTTCGGTTCACCTAATCGAAAAACACAACTCCGGATACTAGTTCTACATAACCCAGACGGTACTGAAAGCGTAAGTTACTGCGCTCCAGCGTCACTTATCTGACCCACGGTAAAACAAACATTTTCTTCGGGTGATTCTCCCCTCGCTCACCCTGGGCGTTATGCATGCGTCCCCAAGGGTAGTGTTGTGCCACACCGAAACCCGTGAGTGATCTGCCACGCAGTGTGTCAAGATCGGCGTGCGCGAGGAATGCTGACGGGGTTACGCGTGAATCGCGCGTTCATCCAAGCCCATGGAGAGTTCTCACAATATTCCGCAAACGAAATAACTTCAGGTTACGGAAGTGTGCAAGTCTATTGAAACAACCTAATATTACGACAAGAAAATGGGGGTAACCTACGCTGTAGAAGCGGTTATTCATTCGGAACTTCTCTCTCGAATAAACTTGCCCTACCGTCCGCATGTTTAAACGCGGTCGTAAACTGTTTTACCGTACGGGCTATCTTCTTACTAGTATCCGCAGGTATCAACGTTTATGATGCTCGAATTCTATTCTACTCATTCTGAAAAGGATCGTCGCGACATTTGCAATGATTCCCCAAACGATCGCCGCCCATTCGCCCTGTCGGCGAAGGGGATGGATGGAAGGGGAAGCGCTTACGTGCGCGAATCGGAAACGCCTTTTTTGAAGAGGGTTTGCACTGCTGCGCGTACAGCGCACAGCGCTGATTCCGATTGACTCCGGTCTCCTTCTCAGTCTAAGCGCATTAGGCCTACGATGAAGTCAGTCGACTTTCATCCTCAATTCACATTCTCACTGGCATATTTCTCTCGATAGAATCGGATTTAGCATTAGACAAAACTTATTTCAAAAACTTGTGAATAGTGGGGCAAATCCAACATGTACTAAAATGCAGTACAACCCCTCTTATTTGTATCCTGAAGTCTGTTTTTGTAAACATAACAGCCCTTCGTATCGCTTCTCTGCTATGTTTATATTCTCGAATTTCCGATAGTTTATGATTCCTTTCCGATTATCTCCGAAATGTTCCTACTTCAAGGAGTGACGTCTCTCATGAACTCATTTTACATGGTTAATAATTGTATTCTTGATTCGTCTCAATCACCTATGTAGACTCGATAATTGAGCAACTTCACTCATCCCTGAAAATCGGAAAAGTACTAGGATAGGTTTGCTCATGTACATTCAAAAAGGACATTCTGATCACGAACTCTTCTGGAACAGCTGTGGTATAGCTCTTATAGCCTGAGACAGATGTTCCAAATTCTCCACAATCATCTACTTGAGAAACGATTTTCACACGTATTTAAAAGTCTGTTAAACTGTGGCCATGAAGTGACTCAGTGTCATCTTGGTCTTGACATACCGTATTTACTGTAAAATTGTTGGCAAAACAACCTTAGATGGCAACTTCTCTAAGGGGACCCAAAATACTAAATCGAAAGCAGTTCGGCACCCACATTTGGAACCTATAGAGGTCTGAATCTATCACAACACATTGTGTGTGTGTGTGTGTAGGTGGGTGGGATTGCGTCTGAATGTTCAGTAGTGCAGACTACACCATATCTCTGAACGACTCGAAAACTTACATATCTGTAACACAACTCTCAAGTCAACAACCTCTCTTTTGTTTTAACCCCGGCATTATCGTTTGCTTTGTTGGAACTCCTCTGCCGTTCGAGATTTCAAGTGGAACTCTTACAGTGACCTAACGTTTCGACGTAATCGACGTTTTCAGAGGCGGGCCTCACCTTTGAAACGGATAGAATCGAGGGTGCAGCCTGGTATCCGAAGGCGCCGATTACAGACAATTGAGTGAATGTATATTTTTGCACTCTAAAAGATGGTCTCTAATGAAGTCTCTGAAAATGGTATGAACACATAGACACATCCCTTTCCGGAATACAACCTCGCTCTATTGGTAATAGGTTTCGTCGTAATTATCTCGTACAGTATTTACGATTAAACCTACCAACCTAATAGAAACATACGAAACTAGTAGATATCCGAACTAGTGAAAGCACAGCAACATTGGATTGGCTACAGTGCATGAATGTTTAACAAAGCTGGCAAAGCCAATCTTGAGAGATGACTGAGCGAAAACGGCTTTGTGGGCTAATTTGAATATCTGGCATTCAGTTAAACCACCTTCTCAATGCTACCTAACAAAAAATCTGTCCTACCATGAACTCTGCAAATTTGCTGCATACTATCAAATTGACATTAAGTTCATTGCACATCAGCATGTAAAACCCGCAGTGTTCAAGTACATGGTGAATCTACGGAAGCTTAACAATCTGTGAAAGAATACAGAACAAAGAGAACATCCCAATTTGTAAGTCTCACCCGGCGGCTGCTTCACTACCCTAGCACATATAGAAGTTTCAAAAGATGTTTTTACTTTTTCTACTGCTACAGGTGGCTATGGATAGAGGTGCTACCAAGCTACTTTGACAACCCTCTTTTCCTTCTTCAGCGAAAATCCCGCTGACACTGCGCTCTAAGCAGTTCACCCATGCATTTTTATCCGATTCCAGTCGTGCAGCTCTACTAGCTGAATATATAATGCTCTAGATGTCTCCAGACTTTTGATGATTACAAAAAAATATGTGTAATGGTCTCTTATTGTCCTAACGATGCGTGGTCCGGATCACCAACTACATGATATCTCCTATTACTTTCTGACCAGGGCACAGTACACGATAATTTCGAGGTATCTGTTTTGAGTGAAATAGTGGAAGCCATGGTGCAGAATAGTACAAGGTAGCAAAAATTATTGAGTCTCAAGAAATACAAGGCTTCAAAAAAGTAGCAAGAAAGGGGGTTGTACGAGATGGTCGTCGGAGAGTCTCTCATTCAAGCATACTATTCTCCTTGTCGCATGATTAGCGCAGTAATAACAAGGCCAGCATAACATGGCTATTATGAGTGTCTGTGTCGGCTAAACCGGTTTTGGAGACCTTATTACGTACCCGACTTTTTCCCGTTTTTCATTGGGTTGATGCATAATTATTGCGGATTTTTTTAGCAAATTTTACTTGAAAAAACTATAGGAATATTAAACAAAGACATGATTAAATGATTACTCCGGAACATATCCCCCATATACGGCCCTGTGCTTCCCATTTGCTAAGCAGTCGTATTCCACAGACGAAGAAGTTTCGATTCTTAGGGCGATCCACGCTTTGACGTCTGTCATCGAGCCATCCATTTCTCCGTAAGTCCTGTTCGCCAGTCAATATTCAAGCAGACGATTGACGTGGTAATCCATAGGAGTTTCTGCTGATGAATAGGGAGACCACAGAAGCAGATTTCATTTTTAATTCGGCTTTGGGACCATCGAAAGAAGTTCGTTGAGATCACTTTGTGACTGCGCCACCTTTCAACCTTCCTCGATAGCGTAATGTGGGCAGCATAAAGAGCATAATATAAGGATGACTTTTATATTATTTTTGTGAGGGAAAGCAGGAAGATTATTTCTGTTAAATCGAATTCCATATTCGAGTTGTATCAAAAGAATAGAAGAAACGAAAAACCGCAACAAATATGCATAAACCTAATAATAATACATATTATTGAGGGCCACAGTATCATTCTAGCAGGAAATCCCAGAAACTATTTTTGTCATGACCAATGCCTTCAACAAGAGATCCGAGGTTGCATGTGGAGGTGCTGTGCCTACCCATACTTTCGCTAATATTTTGAACTGGTATGGAGGAAAATACTCACTCGACTGTAGTCCGTGGAGTGCTACATCTCCAGTATCATCGGAAGACCTATGTAGATCCCTTAGCCAGCCGAACTGGTCATTTGCACAGCCATCAGTAACTCGGCAATTTGAGTAAGCCTTGTCCCAATAGCTTCTTGAACACTCAGTTAAATGAAATGGAAAGAAATACCTGGACTGAGGTCGCTGAACAAGGGCAGTATAGTCTTGGTAATCAACCTAGAGTTAGTCCAGCATAGTGTTGTTCACTGAGTGACTACAATGATTTCCACGAAAAGTTATATTTACTCTGCAGCTTTGTAAAATCGTACAATGACAATGAAAAATTGGAAGTCTGGTGCCCTTGTCATTTTCACAGAGATTTCAAGTGATGCCTTTGACAAATAGTATCCATTATCCCATCAGTAATGGGTTTCAGCTATACTCCAAGTAGCAGTCGCCCTCAAGTATTATATTTAAAAGCAAAACTGGTATCGGATTGATGCCAGCAAACTTCAAAAGAAATCCTCTTGGAAGTAAACACTTTGTTAGTTATGTCAATACTTTCTAAAAGCAGGAGGTGTTACTTGGCTAGCGAAAAAGGTAATACAACCATCAGCTGCAACTCTTGCAGAGATTGATTTGCGAACAATTCCACTGAGGCATTGCGTATGACAATGAAAGTGCAACGGGTAATGATCATGTAGAGACTGCATTTAACTGCCTTGATGATATTATTCGAAAGTATCGAAGATACTGGAAGACCTTTTTGAATGCATCCGCGTTGATGATGGTCCAGTTTCGACGACAGGACTGGTCTCGAGTCGGCACAAGATTAGAGTGATCGCGTAGCGCCCGCTAAACAAAACGACTCAGTTGGTCAACGTCCTGACATCAGCCGCTGAGTGGGTCTGTCGTGTGCTAATTCACGATTGGGCTTCAACGGAATTCACTTTGACCATACTATTCGTTCGATTGCTTATTTATACGATAATATTATTTTCTCGCTGAGAAGTTCCGATTATCTGCATATGCAAAACTACACATTGGAAGAGTTACCTATCCTAGCCCGAATAAAAACACAGGCAACCACAAAAAATGAAAAAGGGGAAAAGCTGCCCTATGGTATAAGTGCTCGACCCTACACGTTCTATCTTTTGCATTTTGTAACAGATTACTGAAGTCCTGGAAGAGGTTGATGAGGATGGTATCGAGACATCATATAATAGCTTCTTCTCTTCTAGAATACGGAGCCGATCTGTGCATTTTGAATGTTTGTCAGATGGTAATGTACTCGTTGCTTTTGGTTTCCGAGAACAGTTCTTCATATCGACTCACACGACCCTTTCCTCTCGTTCCCTCTTTCTAAGCGAAGTGGAGGCCTCCATCACCTATAGGGCTTTAAGGGCTATTAGTATTTTCCATGAAAGCTCTCAATGAAGAGCTGAACACGTGCCACTGCTGTAAGCTCAAGGCGAGAGTCCATCATCTTCCTCAACACCTAACAGACAGTTGTATTCACTACTGCTCCAAGTGAATGTTAATACCACAATGAACAAATGAGCGCTGATCTTATGATCAGGCAATGAATAAATCTCACTGTATGTACAATAAGTGATACGAAAGAGCGATGCCAAATGAATGGTGATCTGAAAGCTAGAGAGCAGGAAGCCTGCAGTATTAAAAAAATTAAAGCCTGATCTGAGGCTCATTTCTTGCTTTTTTCTTACTCACGTAAATTTCTATTTTATCATTTCCCTTCATTACTCACTTCCTTACTCTTATTAGGTGTGTGCATTGATTTCCGCCGTTTTTTGCGTGCAAAAACATATTTATTACAAAATTAAAACCAAATGTACATTAACCAATGTATTGCCCATCGTTAGCTACAACTTCTTGCCATCTTTCTGGTATCTTGTTGACTCTGGGTCTAAAAAAGTCCTCATCTTTTGAAGCAATCCCTTTATCCACCCATTTTCGGACTTCTTCAGCATTTCGGAAGCGTGTATCTGCCAAACTGACTTGCATGAACCGGATTAGGTGGTGATCCGGAGAGTATGCGGGCTGAACAAGCTGATCCCATCCAACAACTACAATTTTTTTTCAAGGACATTCTTTGCAACATGGGGTCTGGCATGTTCGTGGTGGAACAGCACCACACGATACTTTCTTGCGATTAACGGCCGCTTCAGGTGAGAGCATCCTACAAGCTGTCAAACTGGTGTTCGTAGCGGTCAGCAGTAACAGTTTCGTACGGGCTCAGCGGCTCATAGTACGCAACACCCCTTTGAACCCACCACCGAATGCACACACAGCATTACTTTTTGGCAATGGACGTTTCGCTTTCGTTGCAAACTCTCGAGTTAAGAGAAACCATCTCGGCAAGTTCATTCAGATGAGCTTGTCCTCCATAAAAGCATCCGGTGGGCTACAATGCCAGTTTTCTTGAAATCAAACAGCAGGAGAATGGCCCCCCGGGAAAACGGTTTATCACGTTCCATGACCTATCAGTCTGAGAACAACGGGATTCCGGGAAAAGCTTATCTGTCTGCCCTTAGGTAGGTAGCCAGTACCCTACCTTAAAGAAGATGACAGGTTTCACCGGTAAACCTCTAACATGGTTCGTGCAACGGCCCTTGGAATTCGTCGGCGGAAATTAATGCACACACCTAATATTTTATTCATGTGAAAATGAACTCGGCATGATGTTATCGTAGGGTTCTGCTGTCTTTCTCCCTCTCTCTTTCTCTTGCAGCCATTCATCTACTAAATTTACCTCATAGATACTGGCTCTACTCCTTCAGTGAATAGCAAAATTCCTCATTTTTCGGCTCTTCGCAGCCCTCGTGAGTGAAGCAATCGGTTCGCTTCTTCTAGCTCATTTTTGGACTCTCCAATTCATATTAATTCATGACAAAAGATAGTCGCTATTATCGCATTTCGCGGCGAATCTTTCCAAGTGGTCAAGCCTTTTGAAGTAATGTGTCAACGTATTCTCATTGGATACTGATTTTAGATGTTGCCCCTCACTTTCCTTTCATTACTGCAATGGATATCGTGTGAGGTGGCCAATTACGGTACTGTTCCGAAAGGTCTCAACCCAACACTTTATTCACCAGATGATCTAGTTATACAACTCGATGACAACACATTTAATGACACGATATTCTGCCACAACGGCAAGTGCACCTCATATCTTGTAGAGGTAAGTAAGCCTCAGGCTTATGTCCAGTAAAGGTATAGTCTGGATAAATAGAGCTGAATATCATGGCTACTGTCGAACTCAAGGTAATCCTTACAACGAGTTAGAGAAACCCATGGGAAACCTCATGTAGTGTTGAGGAACTGGTACTAGGTAGAAAATGAAGCACCACAGGGTAGGTCAGCACAATCCCCAATAAGGTTATCTCTAGCATGCTTTGTATAGCGTTTCCTCAATAGGCCGCTTACAAAATATGTATTGAGAATAGTATCTTGGTACACTTCACAATGGTATACAGACCCTTCAAGCGTGTGCTAATAACACGTGAAAGTAAACTTTTGAAAATTTCATATTGTAAGGCTCCTTGATGGAAAGTTATTTTGCTGAACGCCATCTTACGATCCCAGGTTGCCAAAACATATTCCTTCTCTTCAATTCTTGGCAACGATTTTGTAATCGTGAAAGGCTTGCACTTGATTCTATCTACTATTTTTTGCAATTTAATTCAGCGGTGCGTCGAAAACTGCATTCCGAATGGGTCGTTTTCTGCTATGTTCTACCCAAGAAAGAATGCAGATCAGCTTTTCTCAGAACATTCTCGTTCAAACTCGTATTGAGTAAGGCCTGTATAGTGTACCGCAGCAACCGATACCGTGGATGGAAAGGATAGCGATGTTAGTTAAATACATTTTGCGTCGAATCTTTAGATGTGTGGCTTAAGCCCGGAAAGGGCCACTAAAAAAGCATAAGTTGAGCCTTCATCGAGAGGATAAACTTTGTTGCTACTTACTTTGTTGCTGGTACATCAACACAGAATATAATCTGTACAAATTTGTCTCTGCTGTTCAATAGTAGGAAGAGGAGCGTTGCGCACTCGCACGGTCATGAATGAACGAAGGCGAACAAATTCCATGTCAAGTCAATTTTCGTTTTTTTTTTCGTAATGGCATATTAGCTGGTAGCCAGCGTCAACAGAGGGTAAGTTTGAAAACATCGCTTCCCAAGAAAGAGCATTTACCCAATTCTCCTTGTACTAATTCTTCTGAGACCACAACTAACCATCGTCTCTTCATGAAAGAGATCATAATAACACCAAAAATACATGACATTGCAGAACATGATTCCGGTGTTACTCGTCTTGCACTTTTCCTTAGCACGTCAGGCTAAGTCATTCATGGCGAAAAAGACGCAATCTACTTTTGCATAAAAAACGTACACGGACTGGCAAACCACTCTCATATCCGTATTTATCATGCTCAATTTGACTTAATCCTACGTCAGAAGCTTTCTCACTGCTTTTCGCGATACTGAGAAGCTGCAAAGAGACCCCGTTAACTCACTTGAGAGAACATGTTTCTCAGCCTCTCTGCGAGCACTACCAACAGTTATGGTGATGTAACTCTTCGTGAGTTTTGGTGTCCACAGGTAAACGACTACTTAGATAAGTTGCCCCAGCTTATTAATTTTTTTAATCGCAGCAAACACTTGCGTGTACAGGCGGATGGTTTTACAGAAGTCTCGTTGTTTTCTTCATTTTCAGGTGACTAGTATCCTTTTGAGGAGGGTTGCGAATTTTTGTTCCGTCCTCATTCCCGGGAGAGCCTAAGGTAATTTGACATTTGACGCTGATGAAAACTAGTGGGACAAAGAGGTTCGATCGCAGCAAAACAAATACAAGATGAATGTCTTTTCTGCCCTGGAACAGAAGCAAAGATTGACTGCGGTTTTCAAGCAGGTTGCAAATAAAAAATAGCAAACTGGATTGAAAAGAATAAAACAATGTGTTGTAGTCTGAGTACAAAGTCTACCGATTTTTTAATAGAGCAGCATTTTTCGTAACTTATCAGGAATCGAAAGACAGCATTTAATGATACTTGCAGTTTTATTCTGATTGGTGTGGACACTGCCGATCATTTGCACCACTTTACAAAGAACTGGCAAGAGATGTTCGCGGATGGCAGGATGTAGTGAAGATTGCAGCTATCAACTGCGCCGATTCCTTAAACCAAAACACCTGCCAGAGTAACAACGTGCAGTTTTTTCCTTTTATAAAGGTACATTCATCACACCTTTGGCGACTTCCTTCCTATATTTGTTGTGCAAAGAATTTGCTGAGAAAAAGTTGCTTGGTGATTGAGTATGAACACAACCAAACCAGTTCTTCTTCTTCTTTTCCCTAGCGTTAATTCCGCGCCGTCGCAAGTCCGCTGTTCTTATCAGCTGTCTTTCTTTCTATTAACGACATCTTTTGACGTTACCTCAGCTTCAGCGAGGTCCATTTTGATCACGTCGCGCCACCTCTTCTTTGAAGCCTCTAGTGATCGCTTCCCTTGACCCTCAGACTCCATGACTCCATTGCCTCCCTTGTTGAATGGCTCTAAGGTCTTCTTAGTACATTCTCGAACCATCGCAGGCGCTGCTCTCTCATCTTCAGCTGAACTGGGGCCTCTTGGCCGACATCTTCGTTTCTGATCCGATGCAGCCGCATCCAACCACAGGCCCATCTGAACATTTTCACTCCAGCGAAGCGAAGCTGTCTTTCGTGGTTTTTGCTTACGGGCCAATACTCGATGCCATAGAGCATCGTGGGCCTCACCACTGTACCACCACTGTACGATAACCTTTCCTTTGGAAGTCCTGAAGCACCGACGGTCGCAGAAGATACCCGAGGTTTCCCTCCACTTTATACATGCCGCGTTCATTCGGGCTTTTAAGGCCTGGTCCACTCTACCATCAGCGGCTAGATCCCTCCCCGTGTATCGGAAGTCCTGGACCATTTCGATGGCCTCCACGCGACCGTCGGCGATTGCCTCCGTGCATTTCTCGGGGCTGAGGAACTTGGTCTTCTTCACGTCCAGCTGGAGCCCGTTCTCCACCAGCACTTTCTGCCATTTCTAGAGATTGTCCTAGAGCATTATTTGCTCTCCGTTATCAGAGCGATGTCATCAGTGCAGAGGATGGTTTTCATTGATCTATCCATGAGATCTTTTATGATGACGCCTACTGTAAGCAGGAAGAGAAACGTCCTCAGAACTGATCCATGGTGTTCCTCAAGAGTGTCATCTATTGCTCCATTTTGGCCGTGTGGAGTGCGTATTGTTGTCGTGCAACCATCGTACATGTCCTTTAGCAAATAGATCATTTGTTCGCAAACGTTTCGTTTTCGGAAGGCACTCCTGAGTGTGTCTCGTTAGACGATCGAATGCTTTCTCTAGATCAAGGAGAGCCAGGCAGCAGGATCTATGCTTTTTTCGATATTTCTCCATAAAGTTGTCTAGTTGTAAAGATGGCATCCGTTGTAAATCTTCCAGGCATTGCTCCTGTGAGATCGGGACCAATTCTCTCAATTTTGAGTCGTCCAGCCGCAAGTTTCATCTCAACCTGATCTCCCAGAAAGAGAACGTGGAGTTAGAACACTCCACGTTCTCTTTCTGTTTGAAGATGGAAACGATAGTACTGCTCCTCCAGGCATCTGGAATTCTTCCTTTTTTGGTTACAGTGGTTCTCTCTCACTGAAGGATCCCCAGCCGGTTAGTGACGAGGCTACGTAGGGCGTCCCCAGGTGGCGGATAGGGGAATTAATCGCCGAGAGAAATTCACCGGTACTTGCCCAGAGACGCAGGTGGATTCAGGGGATGGACTCCTTGATTCTGCTGTGCTGGGTCGATATACCCTCTGTTCCTCGCTGGCGATCCACGCATACGTGTGTGGAGATTCTGTGGGTGCAGTTGGTATCCTGCTCATCGACTCGGCCAAAAGCTTGCATTCGAGTGACGATCAAGTCACACTGGGAAGTATCTGGGAGGCGATTCGGGGCCGCCTCCAAAAACAAAGCCCCTTGTCCACTTCGGGATAGCCTGTCAAGCCCCCGGAGTCAACAGCCCCCACGTCAGAGCCTGGCAAGCTGCACGTTGGGTATCTTCACGCCAAAAACAGTAATAGAAATGGGCCTCATTCCCCTGAACTTGAGGGAGCCCCCAATACGGCAGCGTCGAGTAGGACCGCTCGGGAGAGGCTGCTAAAATCTCAGGGCCAAAACAGGCTGCCCAAAAGGAGAAGGACTAAGATGGCGATCTGTACTTTCAACGCACGGACGCTTGCATCGGAAGCTTGTATAGAAGACCTGATGATGCAAGCTAGGAAGATCAAGTACGACGTCATCGGACTGACCGAGACGAGAAGGCATCGCCCGCTGCACGCTGTATTTGAGACTGGAGAAGAACTGTTCCTTGGAACATGCGACAGTAGAGGCGTCGGCGGCGTAGGTGTCCTCGTCAGTACGCACTTGGCCATGAACATCGATTCGTACGAAAGCTTAACAACCCGAATCGGACGTTTGCGATTGAGAAGATGCGGCTCAGTCCCAGTTCTAACCATCTTCGTTGCTTACGCACCAA
>UZAF01017563.1:34750-44837 GCA_900617895.1 Haemonchus placei
TCATGAAAAACGGACTGGTACCTGATGCTCCTTTCACGATAAACGGAACGAATATCTCCGAATGCTCTAGCTATGTGTATCTAGGTCGGGAAGTCAACATGATGAACGACCTAGCTCCAGAGCTGTGCAGAAGGAAACGCGCCGCGTGGGGAGCATTTAAGAATATCGAGGGAGTAGTGAAGAAGACAAAGAACATCCGGCTCCGCGCTCACCTTTTCGACACTGCTGTCCTTCCTGCTTTGACGTACGCCTCGGAGACCTGGACTCTACGAAAGCAGGATGAGCATGCTGTCAGCGTTATTCAACGCGCTTTGGAAAGGACGATGCTCGGAATTTCCCTATACACGCAAGTGCAGAAGGGAATCCGGAGTTCCGAGCTCCGTCACCGAACGAAGATCAGGGATGCCGTTGATTACGCCAAGAAATCGAAGATCAGGTGGGCCGGACACGTTATGCGATATAGTGATGACCGTTGGACCAGGGCGGTTACTGACTGGATCCCTCGGGACATCAAACGAACACCAGGAAGGCCGCCGACGAGATGGTCAGACTTCTTCACGAAAGCTCTGAAAGAAAGGAATGTTGAACCTCGTGTCCCTGAAGCGAGAACGGTTCACTGGACCACTCTGGCTCGTGACAGGGACGAATGGAGACGTTACTGGCGCCCGCTCGAGGATTTCGATGATCAACGGGACGACAGGTGATACAGGTGAGGTGGTTACAGTGTTTAGGAATCCGGTGAATCATTTTACCCTGCGCTCTCCGAGTCCCTCGATTAGTACCACATCCGGATCAGTTGCAACTCATCCTCTGTCCAGAGTTCGTCGGGTCGAGCCGATGCCTTCGATTGGGAGGTTTATGGGCGAACTCCTCCATCAGGAGCCTGTGGAAGTATTTCTTCATCTACGCCTGACCTGACCAGGCTTCCTCAAGGATGCTCCCTCGCTGTTCCTGACACTACCCGACGTCCTGAGTAGCCCGGTGATGCGCTTCAGCCAGCTGAAAGACAAACTTCTCTATTTCTCGACTATCAAGTTTCTCATACGAGCCTCCGGAATCTGGGAATCCATTCTAATATCCCCTCTTTGAGGTGTTCTCTTTCGTCTCCGTGCATCTTCCACTACCATAATCTCGATTCCGTTCTTGTCCTTGATCTCTTGAGAAGATCGATGGCTATAAGTAAATCATTACGAACGATAATATTATGACAAAGTTTTAAAAAATATAAGGGGGGAACAAATCAAAGAAGTAGTTCAACTTCCGTTTCGCACGTGCCCTAGACGGAAGTCGAACTTTACAATACTCTCCTTTCGTGCTCTTCTATGTTATGTCTGCTAGGTAAAGCCAAGTCTTCTCTGAGCAATACCTTCATCTCCTTTACAGTTTTTAGGGATGATCTTCTTGCAAGCACATTTTCTTTCCCTCCACTGCTGTAGGCTACCTTCTAGACCTTCCATTTAGCGAGGAATGTCTGCAAATTGCCAAGTCATGGGCTATGGCCGGGTGAGGGATCCTCTCTCCTTCTTCTTTTTTTACTCCTATTCCTTCGCTCTCATCTACCCTTTCCAGTCCTCTCTTTTCACTGCCGAACTCATCTTTTTCGCTGACGGGACTGCCGGCCTGCGGTGCGTACACGGATATTATTGTCCAGTGCCCATCTTTCGTGTCTATCCTCACTGCCATGATCCGACTGCTGATCCTGTTGAGGGCGGAATCAAAGTCTTTGAGAGATTCCGCCAATGCCATGGCCACACCGTTTCGTTTGGTGTGTTCTTCTTTGTGGAAGAGCTTGACACCTTCTCCAATTTCTCTGACCTAGGCTTCTTTCCAGCGGGTCTCCAGAAGGCATTGGACTTGCTATCCCTGCGCTTCATAAGATACGCGACCTCTGGGACCTCCAGTAAGCGATCCGACGTCCAGAGTCCCAATTCGAACTAATTTCATCGCCTCGGCAGCTCTCTCATGCTGTCTACAGAACTCGGGCCGAGTCAAGCGGTGTCGTCCTAGTTTTATACTGATACTTTTTGAAACCCGAGACGGATGTGGTGTAGTGACAAGTGGCGCACTATCTCACACGCACGATCGGGGGTTTGAATCCCGGATCGATGTCCGCCTAGGCTATCCAAGCCTTCCATTCTTCCGGGGTCGGTTGATTGGTACCAGATTCGCCTGAGAGGATAAAAGCACTGACTTGCACTCCGGCTGACCACCGCTAGTCATTGTATAGGCCACATACGCATCCATTACGCCACTACGATTCTGAATGAAAGTCGAGTGCGGAGGCGCATCCCTCAGATGGGATTGATTAACGCCAAAAACTCGATCCTTTTTTACCTTATGGGGTGGCCTCGATAGAGATCGAACCCGATCTTTCTCTCTAAGAACATACGTGAGCCAACACTTTTATCCACTCGCCTATCCCTGCTTACACAATCAACTAGTTAATGTTATCAAATGGCTATGTGCGTTGTTTTTGTTCTACCCCTAAATTGTGCTCTGTCTTAGCATATAGTTTTTTTTCCAGTATTTCCCTCGAAACTCTAGTGATGCATTTTCCGGATCGAAACTTCGTCCATATCAGTCTTTGTCTGAAATGAGGGATCAATTGACCAAGGTAAATTTTAAAACGAAGTTTCTGCTTGATTTTTTATAAGACCAAAAAGGTATTAATCTATGAAAAATGAGACATTTGGATCTCGGACCTAGATGAGCTTGAATATAATTGATTCGCGCTCTTTCAAATTGCAAACACTCGTAGCGTGAGGAACAAGCCGGATAAAAGATTATTTTAATGAGCCACAAAGGTTGTCAAACGACTTCATCAAATCCGAAGAATAAAGGAGACTGTGTCTTTTGAACACTGTTGTGATAGAAACTTCTCACACTAACACTATTAAGCAGGCAGGAAGGCGCAGACAGTAGTCTGATGAGCTCACAGGCATGATACGAAAGACCGGATCCTTGATGCGTCCCAGAAGCGTTCCGAAGATTTTGAACGCAGATGTGAGATAAGCGTCCGAAAACACCTAAAGAATTTACGGGTTTTCATACATCTTGAATGGCCACTGCGACCAAATATCCTTAACTTGTTAGGCAGTTTTTAGAACACATTCCTCATGGTAAGAACATGCAAATTCACGCGAATACCGCGACCTCGCGTCGTTTTCGTCCTTTCTTCATAAGTCGTTCGGCGTGGAGCATTCCAGGAGCCGAAGGTACCTTGAACTCAGCTCGTAAGCTCCCAACCCAAATACTCCAAAGTATTGGGAATACTTCGGTTCAGATCATTATTCATACAAGGAGTTATTATGTTTGTGAGGTTCTCGTTCACGCAGATTTATTATGCCCATATGGGTGTGGGCTTAGTTCACGTCAATCGATAAAGATGAGGATTGCGTCATGCTCTTGAGCTTCATTCGAGAAGTAGTTGCATTTACTTGGGATGTGTGAGCGGTCTGTGGGACAAACTGTCCTGAATTCGCTTTAGGGTGTTCCGCGTACTCGACCATACTCCCTACAATGTGAAAATGATTGATGGATTTTATCCAATCTCCACCATTCATTTCTAATGTGGAGGCTGTAGATGATTGCATCCACAGTCTCTGCACTCAACACTGCTCCATATAGGTCCCATTGAGAGTATGATATCAATCACGGTACAATCTTTGGAGAAATTTCTTCGTAGACGAAATCCAAGAAGGGGGGCGTGAAAGGCATATACTATCGTGAACAACTCCTTGCTCTATGCAAAGTTGTTTTTGGCACACCTCATCATAGATCAAACTTTCTCCCTTGGTATGGTCTCGAACTTCGCTCTTCGTCACGCCCAAATCATAAAATTATACTCTTTTTCACTGTCTATTGGCCTCTTCGCAACTAAATTGTACACTGTTAGATTCTTCGTAATATATGGAAGAACAACCCGTGATGAAAATATCGCTTCAAATCATTTTCTGCCGTATCACCTGATCGGTTCCGTGGTGAGCGTGTTTGGATACGCATATGGCCAGGTACTGTAATGGTGCAGGAACGGAAGAGGTTTCGAGGGACTTTGAATAGCAGGCGGCGGGGTACTGTAGGCGGGAGATGCTTCGGAATGTGTGATGCTCAAAGCAAAACCACTTGTTATGGCATCAGGAAAGCTCAGGCACCACGAAAAATCTCAAAGGTAAGAAATGAATCAACAAATCAGATGAACGAGACTCACCTTCTGTGGAGGAATGTCCTCAATGTGGATGGTACTTTGCACATCAACTCATAACTCGATTCAACGAAGGCGTCGAATCGAGTTCTAGAGCGACCAGGCCTGGGAGACGGGCGTTAGGAACGATTTTGGGTAATCGATTCGCCGCACACAGCTGTCGCGGACCACTCATTCGCCGTTATTACAGCTCTAGCGTTCTTCATACAGTTCAATCGATATGCGATCATTATTTTATGCATAATTCTACTATTAGTACTTTTGTTCTTGTATTTCTTACCTACTGCTGCATCCTGCTACATTCCTTCGCACGCGACGCCCCTCTCACCGCGACGCGACCATTTCGTTCCTAATGCACCACACCCACCAGGCCTTATAGGTGCTGGTGCGTAACCTTGGCGGAGCTCCGCCCACGAGTGCTCTAGACTGAGGGGAAAAGTGGTCAGGGGCCATTGGACAAATGTGATCAAATCTCCAACTGGATGGATATTGCACCGGGGTGGGCAGGACAAATATGAAACTTCATAACTCTGTTCCAAAAGTTCCACAACGCGGAAAATAGGTGCTCAGAGGTCACTGGGGAAACGTGATCAAATCCCCGAGTGGGTGAAGTTTGCATTGGAGTGGGTGGGACCAGGAGAAAGTTCATAACACTGTTCGAAAACGTTTTAGAGCGAGGTGAAAAAGAGGGTAGAGGCTATGTAAAAAATGTGGTCGAATCTCTGAGATGAGCGGGACTGAGGTCAAAAACAACTCTGCTCGATAACGTCTCACGGTGTTGGAAAAAGGTGGTCAGGGGATACAGAAGGAGTGCTGTCGAATCTTCAAAGAGAGCGGGGTTCTACCTAAAGTAGTTGGAGCTAGGATCAGAATTCAAGTGTCTGTTCAGAAACATGTGATTAAATTCCTAATCACCTGTATCACATGTCGTCCCGTTGATCGTCGATTTCCTTGAGCGGACGCCAGTAACGTCTCCATTCGTCCCTATCACAAGCCAGAATGCTCCGGTAAATCGTACTCGGCTCAGGGACACGAGGTCCAACAGTCCTTTCGTCAACGGTCATCATTATATCGCATAACGTGTCCACCCACCTGATCTTCGATTTCTTGGCGTAATCAAAGGCATCCCTGATTTTCGTTCGATGACGGAGCTCGGGACTCCGGATTCTCTTCTGCACTTGCGTGAATAAGGAGATTCCGAGCATCGTCCTTCCCAAAGCTTGTTGAGTAACGCTGGCAGCATGCTCATCATGCTTCCGTAGAGTCCAAGTCTCCGAGGCGTACGTCAAGGCAGGAGAACAGCAATGTCGAAAAGGTGAGTGCGGAGCCGGATGTTGTTTGTCTTCTTTTCTTCTAAGACCCTGCATCTCATTTTTCTATCGGTTTTTCAAACTCCTCGGTTTGTATGCAAATTGACTCTTCAGGCAAGTTTCGGGCGTTTTAAATTCTCGAAATTGCTCTCTCTTTCTCTCTTGTAAGTGCTACTATAACGAAGAGGTCCCAGTTTTTAGAGGTTGTTACCTCGAAATTTGGCTTCACTCTTGCCTCGCAATGCATTGCACGAAGCATTTTGCTGCATGACCTCATTATTTCAGCGAAAGAATTCCGGTCTCCCGGATTTGCGCTGTGGGGATGTTGGTACTCCGATTTTCTATATCGGTCTGATATGTAATTTACCGATCAATCGGAACCTCGTCACTTTAGACATTTAGTGTTCCAAGTCTCAAAAACTTAGAAGGATGTGGTGGGGCTTATAGACGTAACCGTCGCGACCGATAATAGCGACCGGTTTTGACCAGTGTAGTTTTGTACTACTCGAAATGGGCTGCTGCTAACTACTCCTTGAAGGCTGCTGCTAACTACTTTTTTTTTTAGATGGGAAGAGAAGAACCAATGATAAACCTAAGTAAGACATTTTGACCTTAACGTAAAAAGGAGGAGAGCCAGGCGTTGACCGGACTTTTTGACTAGTTCTGCAAAACACAAAAACCGGAAGACTCTTGAAATGACGTAACTCGATGAGTCTGTCAGATCTACTGCTCAATGCCACAAACTGTGAAGACAAAATAGCTTTAAAAGAGAACAATACTTCATTTCTGGTATGCGAAGGTTATGTACCACCGCGTACACCATCACTTTTACAGATAACAATACCACATTTATGATGCACAAAGATTATGTGCCACCGCTTACATTAACACTTTTGCAGGTAGTTATGGACGATTACGCTGTCAACTGTTTCAGCGACTGGCCTAAATTCGATTTTCTGGGAGAGTAAGTTGTTTCCTACGGTGGATGCGCATAGTCTCACATTTTCCCACTGACTTCATAATATTCAGCTTCGCTACGTGGACAGATCTGTGGGAAGGTACTGCAGCTAGCACTCAATACACTGCTATTGTCTTTGAGAACCATCAAGCTAGCCTTACAGGCGCTCAGGTGAGTGCTGTCTTCAAACTTCGAGCCAGAACCTGTTCGAAGCCGTGGACGCCGAAGATTGAATGTATGCAAACAACTGATCTGAATGAGATAGTTTCGTTTGCTTGATGAACAAGTGTTTCCTTCACTTTTCCTGCGATCACCTAAATATAGGGGCCGACGCGATGTTGTAGGCGAGATTATCAAAATCCTCTTGAGTTTGTCAGTTACTTCATTTGACCTATTCGAAGTGGTGATCATATTAGGTCGCTCTCATTCTGTTGAACACCTCCGCATTCACAAACTGATGATGTAAATGAACACGTAAGAAGCTCCGAAAGCGGTAAATCGGTCAACCTTGCTACAGCTTTGGAACAAAAGCTCATGAAGATTTGACAGAAATCCGAAGTGTCCTTTTCAGATGTCTAGACTTGTTAAGCAGATGAAATGTCACGTCTTTCATTTCTGCACGACTTTCCCGCTGGATCGAGTTCCAATTTTCGAACACGAATGAAATCTCTTCCTTTTTCTCTCTCTGCCTTTGGTTCACCGGTAATGGAGCCCGAGTACCGTAAAAGAATAAATATGGCTGGAAAGCATGGAAAAATTATCTCTATTGATGAAAATAAACTGGCCTTCAGTTGCTACTGGATCTACACAAAAAGCGAGATCGCCTTCTGGTTCGACGATGCTTGAAGAACCACCCTCTGGCTGACGCTCTTCGACTCACCGACTTCCCTTCATTGGCAATATTCAAGCGGGCCAATAAGAAGCCTATCTTAGTGGTGGAGTGAGCTTCTACTAGTTTCTCTCAAGAAAAATTGAATCTTCTTTGGAACCAAAACTTATTTAGTTGTTATCTTGAATCAGCAGGTTTAGTAGGTTTAATAGGTTCAATACTGGGCTTCCCGTATATAGGGTGTGAGATGAAGCAGAGGTATGTGAGGTAAAACTCTGTATATGGCCTCATATACTGGTGACAAGACAAGCTCTTCGTTCAAATAGTGTCCATAGATATGCTATTCATTGCACTCGAGGTGCTTTCAGAAAACTTGGGATGGATAATGAATACATTTCATAAAGTATATTGCTTTCGAAGTACGTACAAGTAGTGCGAGAAACAATGCGCTTTAGCAATGAACTTTTTTCCGGGCAAACTCTGAAGAAACCTGTATCTATGGGAAATTCAGCAGAATTAATTAAGGTTTATAAGGAGAAGGCTCTAACTAATTGTGAGATTTGGCAATGAGCGACGTAATCTTCCACACTTTCCAGAAAAGAGATTTCGTGGACGAATTTTTTAAAATCAGTCTTTAGACTGACAAAAAGCTTGAGTTCAGCAATGTAAACACCACATGTCTTTAATCATGTCAATGCTCAACCAAATCCAATGCCTAGCCAGGCTATGTTGCTTGTTGGTTTTGCGGTGAAGGCGCTAAACTATTTTGTTTTTTTTCCAGACTCCGTCGGCTCCTGCTGGCAGAGCTAGAAGGGTTCCTATCGAATGCCGATTCAGACCAGCGATCGGCTCAATTCTATAGCCGCAAAAACAAAACGAGCCCATGTAATGCAGATCCAGAGAAGTAAGGTTACACTTGTTGCACTTCAATACCGAACATTATTCACCTCAAAGGTCGCCAATATACGCTTTATGTTCGCTTTTGCATCTTGACCGAAGATTCAAAGGTCGAAGAACTTGCGTGGTCTGGTAGCTTTTTAACAGTTATTCAAAAAGCCTATTATTTTGATCAAAAGTTTTCTCACATTGTGATGATGACCGGTCTGCAATCGCAAGCACTGTGCCGAATTCGCGGCTCGGGGAATCCCGAAAAAAAGGCCTAGCTTTTCCGCGGTAGACGGTGGTCATTTGACCAAGTTTTGGAAAGTGCTGGAGTATCCGCTCAAATATTTTAGGAGCATACACTTTCAAGGGTTTTTCTTTCTCTTTTTATCTTGTTTTGAGCAAGCCGTTGTCATCTATCACGCAAACCTCCATAGACATACCTGACATTCAGTATTCTTCAACTTTGGGGCCCCTTCTCCACTCACCGAAACGTGGAATTTCCAATAACAGAGGCAGTCTTTCGATTCATTTCAAAGTTCCAAACAACAAGAGCACTACTTTATTCGCAACCTTTGAACCAGGATGGAGTAATATAGCTTATGATGAAACTGTCTTTTGGTTTTCCGGAGTCTCTCACAGTTGAGGAACTTTTGGCGGAGTAGGTAAGTGACCTAGTGGTCAAAATCGTGAAATTTCAGCAATTTAAAACTAAATATTTTATTTACTTCGTTAGTCCTGATAGCAGGCCCGAAACATTAACCGTTCTGGTGTTGCGCGATCCTGAAAACAGTTCTCTCGGTTTTCGTGAACCATTTGTTACGAGCGGTATAGTGTACGCCGTAAGAAATCGCAAATTCACGTATTACCGCGTGCTCGCGGCTTTTTGGTCCTTCCTCCATAAGTCGGTTCAGAGTGGTGTATTCCAGGAGTTGAAAAATCATTGAACTCCACTCATCAAGCCTTACAAGAAAATCTGCTCGAGTTTTGAAAATTCTATGTTCGAAATGGCGCCATGAATTTGAGTTTCATTTAAAAAGTAATTGCATGTGCATGGAGTGCACGCCTTAGAGCTTGTAGAAGCTGATCGGTCTGTGAGAATGAAGTCCTGCATTAGCTCTAGAGTGTGCCGCGTAATCGACTTTACTTAGCATAATGTGAGAATGATTTATGGGTTTTATTCAGTCTCCCTACGGATCTCCTTCACTGTATGTTCTCTCTCACTGAAGGATCCCCAGCCGGTTAGTGACGAGGCTACGTAGGGCGTCAGTAGGTGGCGGATAGGGGAGTTAATCGCCGAGAGAAATTCACCGGTACTTGCCCAGAGACGCAGGTGATTCTGCTGTGCAAAGTCGATATCCCATCTGTTTCGCACAGGCGTATCCACGCATACGTGGTGTAGAGTCTGTGGGTGCAGTTGGTATCCTGCCCATCGACTCTGCCAAAAGCTTGTATTCGAGTGACTGGGAGTATCTGGTAGGCGATTCGGGGCGGCCTTAAAAAACAAAGCCCCTCGTCCACATCAACTTCGGGATAGCCTGGCAAGCCCCCGGAGTCAACCTAGCCCCCACGTCAGCCAGGCATGCTGCACGTTGGGTATCTAATCGCCAAAAACACTAATAGAAATGGGCCTCATGGCCTTGAACCTGAGGGAGCCCCCAATACGGCAGCTTTGGGTACGACCGCCCGGGGGGAGTATTGCTCAAACCACAGGACCAAGAAACAGGCTGCCCAAAAGGAGAAGGACTAAGGTGGCGATTTGTACTTTCAACGCACGGACGCTTGCATCGGAAGCATGTATAGAAGAACTGATGATGCAAGTTAGGAAGATCAAGTATAACGTCATCGGACTTACCGAGACGAGAAGGCATCTCCTGCTGCACGCGGTATTTGAGACTGGAGATGTA
>UZAF01017564.1:3840-19135 GCA_900617895.1 Haemonchus placei
CGCCTGAAACGGATACGCCTCCATTAGGCTATAGGCTGATGCGCTGGGTAGTTCCGTAATGTCAAGATGGTACTCTAATGCAGTCAGTCTGTTCACAGTTACTACCCTCCGCCTCTTAATAGGCGCATGTGGTGGCCGATGTTCGGGTCAATTGCATACGCCCAGACGCCTCTAAACAAGGGATAACGGGAACAAATTAGTATGGTCTTCGTTCTTTTCATTAGCGTTCCTTCTGCCTCTTCAAGGGGCAGCTTTCACAGGGTTGTAGCAGCTAGTGTTCGCTCCCGTTGTATGAGCCTCTTGAGGGCGAACTTCACTCTCTACACATCGCCCGTATACTAATGGACATAATTACTAGTGTTTTCAGATTCCCAGCCAGTTTTTCAGGAATGTAGCCTCTGCATAGAGGGGGTTGACGTCTCGAGGGGAGAGGAAGCATCCAGTTAGGTTATGTTGGGTAGTTCTATTCATCAGCCCAGAGATTGGTGAGAAATATCATTATCGGACGAAACTTGGGTTGTAGCTCTGATTCACCTTGGGACGAAAGGTTATGCATCATTCCCCTCGTCGTCCCCATATGATGGATGACAGCCCCTGACATCATAACCTTTAGATTGTGGGCAAACTTAATCTCAGGTAAAACGACCCAATGCTTCACTATGAAAAATGATGAAAGCACGCTTTCATCTCTGCAGACGGAACTGACTCGGCCAAAATTGGGAATTGAAGTGAAGCTAGACAGTTCTTGGAAATCGTAGAAGGTTAAAGTTTGAAAATAAGGTCTAGAGTACGGCGGGAATCAATCGCTGAATGAAACTTTGCGTGTCACTTCACTTGAGTCCAACAGAACATGACGCGGGCGGTTGCGTTGCGTGCTCACTGCTGGGCTCACGACGAAGCATAATCGCCTTCCACAAAGATCGACAGCGAGATAACCGATAATAAATAATAATGTCCATCCCCTGTCATACCTGACGACATTTTGCTTCTACCTTCGCTCCTGACTCTTTCTAATCTATCTGTTGCTGTGAGGTATTCAATGGATACTTGTAGGCTAGGCTAGGGACTGGATTTACGTTCCCATAGCGAATCACTAACTACATTACACACCCAAATCTACTGATGTGGCTCAGATTCGTCGGATTGGCCAGTCTGATTTGATTCATTTGAATAATTGGTAATTGTAGGTGGCGAAGGTTGCCATTATGTGGCTAATGAAAACAATCTGTGGCGAAGGTTGCCATTATGTGGCTAATGAAAACAATCTGATTATTTCCAGTCTGTCTGGAATTCTTCTACTCGCCCTGGCAACTAGTATAGTTGATAGGCCTTTCCATTGGGCTTGGAAAAAAGTACAAGTACAAGCTAGCCTTCATTTCTACTACCCTAGGAAGGTTGGAAACAATAGGACTGGTGTAGTGAATAGATGGACTCGCCCATTGTTTTATAGAGAATGTCCCCCTGAAACAGCTCTCATATAAAAGGCAAGCTATAGAAGCATGCAAAATGGAGTTCGTACGTGCAGTTGGATACCGTTGTAGGGACCATTTCCGAATTCAGACACTTCATGGATATAGGTTGCCAAAGGAGCCTATAAGTGGCCATCGATAGGTCACGTTCATGTCTGTCACTTGTCTAGGGAGTTTTTCCTTCGAAAGCATTCGGTTTGACTGACTGGCAAGGTGGACGTAAGGTTCGGTCTTGTCCACCACAATCCAACACCTTCATGTAACCGTCATGGATCCAAACGGCCGTCAGTCTATAAGACCACTGCTTAAATCTGATGAGATCCCAACCTTGACGGTTGTCGAACAATAATGAGTGCATGGAGCAACCCATAAGTAAATTGCAGCACTTGTTCATGAGAGAATACTTAAGTAGAAGTTGTCGGTAGAAATTGAAAAAATGGAATTGCAATCATTTTCTTATTACCAAAAGCCGCCATTTGAAAATATCTGGGAGCAATAAAGGCCATCAGAGTCGGTTTATTGATTAAACAGTCGAAAAAATCAATATTTATGCTTCAGATGTTCAAACATGAGACCTTCCCTGGTAATAGATAATTTTGGCTAATACTCCTTTCCTCTAGATAATTTTTGATAATTCGTTTTTCCTCAGTCCTGAAAAATGACTCATTCCTCATGACTGAGTACCACCACATAAGTACTCGGGTTATGTGAAATGTCTTAACATATGGGGGATTCTTTATTTCTCGTCTGTTTTGTAGATGGGTTCAGAATAAAATAATATTTTTCCCAAATTTTCTTCTATAATTTTACTTCCCTCATATGAATTTTCAACTTAAAATGAAGTTTTCAGATCCAATCCAGTGTCGATTGTGTGGCTGCTCACTTTTGTCTGATCGAATCGTCAGAAACCACTGAATCAGCCACTTTGCTTCGCTCGCTGGCTGGCCAACTGACAAAACGTTTCCCAAACCTTGTCCTGCCTAAGCTTTCTACGCTCACTCTACTAGCCGACTATGACAATGCTTTGGAGCAATACTTCACCCTGCCATTGGCATCACTGCCTCGTCCAACCAAACCACTGTTTATTCTTATCGACAACATTCTGCCACATATCTATGATCTAGTATTAGCGGTAAGTCGATATTGTTACTTGTGGCTTTTACGTGGGTACTTCTGAGGATTGTTGTTGTGAAAGAGCTGAGATTGGTGTTGTTTTCGAGCGCCTCTCACTTATGAAGAGCCTTTGTTCCGGTCCACAAGAGCGCATTGAAGCAGCTCTGGCTCAGCTCAATGTCACAGCGATACGGTTTGTTGAGTAAACAGGACAAGATAGCTCTCGGATTTCAGTAAGGGCCTCTACTCGCACCCTTCCCAATACAATTTATTGACCATGTCCTATAAAGTGAAAATACAATTCGTAACTGAAGCCATCTAACTTCTATGGTGTCCATAGGGTATGATTGTTTACTATTTGTTTATTCGCAAGTGCGCTTAGTGCATGACAAAAGTAAACATAGTGAATACATCCATAACTTTTTTCAAAACCGTCACCATGAAGGATGAAGTCGTTTGGCATCGATCAGCTCGTTTGTGAGAGGCAAACCTGGGTTCTGATCGCAAAGACCCAAAACCCACATCCCAAAAACGAGATTCAACGGCAAACACGTTGTCCTTTTATTACTTTATTCATATTTATGCGCCCGATCCGACCACCCAATCACATAAATAGAGAGCGATTATAAACAAAAACAACATTGTTGTTCGAAGGAAACGCGGCAGTAATACTGGTTGTGGTTAAGGTGAAGAGCTGGGTTACTTCAAGCAGTCTTAATTTTTATTACCAGTATGGATTCTGTCAATAACCCTGATGGATCCCTGACCATTTACTGCTCGGGATCTGGGCTGGGACTCATAGAAAAGCTTTTGTTTTTGGTCCTTCTGGCAGTTTCGCAATTGTACAATAGTTTGATGGTGTTGTTCTGTATACACTTAGCATCTATTGAATAAATAAAAACTTTAAATTTTTTGAGAAAACATCAAAAACAAAAAAACCACTTAAATGAACAACAAAACAATAACAATAAAAAAATAATTAAATAAATCATAAACTAAATTTAAATAAATGAAATGAACTGTCAATACGTTAAGGGTCGAGGGAGGGTGTGGTGCAGTAGGAACGAAATTGTCGCTTGCGGCGAGAGAGACATCGCGCGCGAAGGAATGTAGTAGAGTGTAGCAGCAAATAAGAAATACAGGAACAAAAGAACTAACAGTAGGATCATGCCATAAGTAATAATCGCATAGCGATTGAGCTGTATGAAGAACGCTAGAACTGTTATAACGAAACAAATGGTCCGCGACAGCCGCGTGCGGCGGATCGATTACACAAAACCGTTCCTACTGCTCGTTTCCCGTCGAGGTAGGGCAAGCCTATTCCTAGAACAATAGACAACTTTCCATTGCGACAAAATAGTAAAAGAAGTCCAGCAGACTTTTTCCCTAGCATTCCATCAACGGCAATTTTCCTCCAAGATAGAAGATTATCCCACGCGTTCACCGTTCTCTTTGAGGTGACCGCCGGATTTTCTATGTGTTCTAATTGCGCTAATCCAAAGGCGGTATCCTACTGAGAGGCTGGCTGGTTGGCTATTAAAGAACGACGACGTTTACGACGATCACATTTGCTCGGTGATATACAGCAATGGACGTAAGCATTAGGGTTAATTGGACTGGGTGCTGATCGCACAGGGCTAAGTGATTTTGGTGTATGGGAAGGGAGATGGAGTATTCGATTTGTATTTGCTGCTGTTGTATTTATGTAGTGGTTCCGAAGGAACACAAAGGTATGGGCTGTCCTCATTGAGTCATCAAATACTGCACTTTTTATTTGTTTATTTTTATTTATTTAATATCATCCTCAGGATGATAGAATGGTCTGAGAAATTTGTTTCAAATCTAAGACTACGGAAAAACATCGAACCTACCTTCTACTTATCTTCTTCACCTAAGAATTGCTTGAGATGGGAATAGTAAAGCGGGAGTTTCTCATAAATTGTTTTTTTTTNTTTTTTTTTCTTCCAAAAATACCTCAAAGGGTTCAAAATTCCATAGGTATCAACTGATTTTGCTCGGGAAGAACGACCACAGATGCCTATTCCAGATTAATCGCTGCCTTCCATCATGGATGCGACTCGCGGTCACGTCAAGACCATTGGCTCCATCTGATCAGTACAAATTCGAGAGATTCCATGACCTTGTGCTGAGTGAATGTAAGCTTATTCTCTCAACTGAATCCTCCGCCTACATCTTGATTTAAAATAAGCTAAACATGATTTAAATTTTCAAAATTGGTGTTCATTCGGACTGACCGCTGTTTGTTAGGTATTGACGAATTGGATCGCTTCATTGAAGTTCGCCTACCTCAATGTCTCCACTGCGAAGTCCTGGATGCCTGTGATGTAAGTCAACAGTTCAAACTTCTCACAATAATTTTTTGATTTTCAGTCTCCAATTATTATTTTATCATTTTTTAATTTTTTTACAATAATTTTGAAATTTTATTTTTCTCCTGAGCGTTCCTGATCACTTCAAATCTATTTATTATTTAGGATCTGTATAGTCTGTATAGGGAGTCTAACAGTAAGAGGGAAGGGAAGTCGCAGGAGAAAAAGGAAGGCGAGGGGGGGTTGGGATTAGATGAACACCGAAGCTCAGGACAGGGTACAATACTGGATGACTCAAGTAACTAGTTACTCGAGTTTGCGTCATGCCTAGATACAGCTGGCGTATTCTTTCTGGGTGAGGTGTAGGGGCGAATTGCTCCCGGACAGCAGAATTCCCCTTTTCGGTCTAATATGAAAAATTCGAAAAATAAACCCGTCAGTTGGTTTGAGGGTCCATGACAAGCTTTTGATTTCTGTCCTAACCCTCCATATGCACACTGCTTTTGGAGCTCCAGCTGACATACACCCTCATTATTTCATTATTTACAAAAATATTGTTATATGGATAAACACTACTCAATTTAAGAGTTCCTGGTTTTTCGTTGATCAAATGGCTCGTGCCGTCGATGCTGGAATTGTCCCCCCTGATCGTGTGTCATGTAGCGTGAAGGACCTGATGGACGACATCTGCCTCGCTCTACCTCAACGACTGCCAATTTACCTTTTGTTGATTAAAGTACGTTTTATTGAGCATGACCAATTGTTTTCCGCTAGGCAGACTCACTTCGAAAATACCTGGCTTTTCATTCGGTACCAATTTTCTAGCTGGTTTCGATTTTTCCTTGGTAAACTGGCCAATATCAGAGGGGTTCTTCGGTCATTCCGATAATTTTTCACGGTTCCGGTTCAGTTGTCTAGGATCTGGTGATTCCTTCAATCGATCCCATCCCGCACCCTATTTCATGGCTCCTTCTCAGTGCTTTTTGCGTTTTTTAGCCATGAAGCATATGTATAGAGAAGAATGTTGAATCTTCGAATTAAATGTATTATTTGGTCAAAAATAAATTTTTTGCAAAGTTTTTTTTTTCATTTAGGCCTCTCGGCAACCGCCGCCGTTGAGTTTTTTCTATGCTGTCGCTCAGCTGGTCGTTCGAGAAAGTGTGCAGATGATTGAACGTGAAATTCACGCTATAAGCATCGTTCTTCAGAGTACAGGTATTTTTCGACACTATTTAGGCTATAACCAGGTGGATGATTTGTCTTTTACAGTAATTTTCTGTATAAATTAATTGTTTCCTTCCTTTTTTTACGAGAAGCATTAAACGTGATTGCTGCATTCCATTTTCATCATTGTAATTCCCATTTCAAGCTGCACATTTATATTTATTACTTAGTTATATTTAATTTATATATTATCAATTTATATTAAATTATCACCGAATATTACCACAT
Organism: Haemonchus placei; assembly: GCA_900617895.1. Lineage (NCBI taxonomy): Eukaryota > Metazoa > Nematoda > Chromadorea > Rhabditida > Trichostrongylidae > Haemonchus > Haemonchus placei. The sequence continues at coordinate 10,205 of UZAF01017564.1, forward strand.
AATACCACGTACTATATTACACTATCACATATTATAGCATATAATTTCATATTACATTATATTATCTCAAACTGTACTATATCATATAATACTTTGTTGTATTATATGATATTATAGTATCGAGTGTTATATTATTAACACCATATTAACTTATTTTTTACCTGATTTTATTTTCTATTGATTTTTTGTTTACATTACACCGTTTATGTCAGATTGTCATATCGCCTTATACTAGATGATAATATGTGATATGTGTTTCAGATCCTTTAATGGTGTGTGGGCCCTGGGCGGAAATCGATGGTGATCTCGCACTGTATCATACAGCATGGGCAGAATTCTATAAGACGAAACGACGTAAGACGCCACAAGACGTCGTCGAGCTTGCTTATCACCTTGCCCATTCAAGTAAGACCTAATGCAATGTCGTAATCAATTTTCAACTTCCTTAATCCAAAATAAATTAATCAAACAAAAATATAATGTATGAGGAAGTAAAATTCGCACCAAAAAATATGGGAAAATCGGTGATTCGTAGGAGTTTTGCTCGGGAGATAAGATTGATCACAAGCCTCTACTTTCCTGTGCTTTTCCTGTATTTCCGTTGATTTGTGATTTTATCAAAACTCAAGTTGGCAGCATGTCACGCCCTACTGTCATGAGTGACGCGTTCACAATTGGATGAGTCAAGAGGGCGATAATTAAGAGGTCAATCTGGCGGAATGTGTCAGTCGAACGCCGACATTATCGTCCAAAAGGATCTATTACGTCGGCAAATGCCCATTATCGTTAGCAGATTGCTGAGAAAACGTTGGGGATCTTCTGTGTAAACTTAGTAGTAGTAGTAGAGTAGAGCTATTTGACTCAAATCCTAGACAGAGTTGGACCCTTATAAAGGATTCGTTACTATTTAGTCAAAATTAAGCTCCATCTGACCTTATTTAAATTGTCCTTTTGAAGTGAATCTCAATTTTTGACGTGTTTTGAGTAAAACTCTAAAGATCATGTCTAAACAGTAATTGATGGGGATTTTCTGACACTTCTAACTACACCCGTGCTTGCCGCTTCCAGCGTTTCCCACTCATGCTTTCAGACGATTAGGTTTCTCTGACTTGGAAAAAGGAAACTGACTAAAAACTATGGATTATTTTTGAAGTTCAACCATATATTTTTTCCACCAAAGATTTTGGGCTAGTCCGCATACCATTTCTTTTCAAATTTTACAAGAAATTCTTTTTATCAAACCGTTAAAGTTGTAAAAGTAACGTATGCTTACACATCGTTCACGGCCGCTGAACTCTGCACTCTCACTGGCCTGGTCGGTCCGGGGCGTGAGTCTCCACTGCCGTTGTCGTTGGGGCCGAAACTGGGGCCGCCAATGTGGCGTTCTTTAGCTCTTTAAGTTCCTCTTCTGGTACAGAGGCACCTAGCCGGCGAGTGAAGGGAGATGTTGCAAGGAGCCTAGTTTTGGAGTGATGACCTGGTCTGCAAGCAGTAACCTATCTCCCCAGCTTTCTATTTTTTCTATTGAGTTGCTGGTTTGAGAGTAGGTGTAGGCACCTATCTACTCACATTTTGAATTGAGTCGTCCACACGCAAAATCTTTTACAATTTTCAAATAGATTGAATTGATTGAGGATCTAGGAGTAAGAAAAATAGCTTCATCTTTAGAAGAGTAAACTTTATTCAACTCAGTTCAAATCCTATCTTTTCAAAGTTTTTCTTTTAGCGGTCCCTCCTTTGGATGCAATCCGTACCCTGTCTTCCGTTGGTGCTGGTGATCTTATTCTGAAATGTGCAGTCATCGATATTCCCACCTCCGTGCTCTTGTCGAAGGCTGGTGCTTTGCAACAGGAAATATCCTTGATTGTGAGTTTCCTAGACTTTGTCGGGGGGTCCATTAGTTGTACTACCCTGTGGCCTTGCCTTTTCTCATGGAGGTTCCCTAATCCGCAAATTAGAAATGCGAGACGTCATTAGGCGCACATAATTCGCTCAATTCGCCCAAAGACGTCTTAGTCTCAGCCAATGCAAATTCGTCACTTGGGACGAAGGACCTATTGAGGTATAACAAATAGACCTGAGGCTATATGGGGACAGGAGCAACGTCATTGCTAGATGGATATTAGCTGTCATATCGTTTGAGGAACTGCCAACCATTAGTGCTCAGTGTGTGTGAAAAATGATCTCTTTTGCTGTTTTGCCCCAAATTCGCAGGCGCTCGCAAGCAAATTGTGCCCACAAGGTTCCCGTGGATGTTGAGGGACGTTTGCAGGTTCAAAACAGATTTTCAATTAAAAAACTTCTTCAAAATTCTAGGGCAAGTAACAAATGAATTGGAACCTCGGTAAAGGACTTAAAGATTTCGCTTCGTAGAGGGAAGTTCTGTTTGGCGACACTGTTGAGAGCCAAAAATCAACAGCAAGCAAGTCATTATTCAGGAATATTGCCCAGTAAAAAGCCTTAGGCTTGGAACGTATTCACCCACACATTGCTAAGGTCCCCCTTGCTATCATTTTAGTTATAACTCTCCATTTGTAAACTAGTCGAACATAGATTCCAATCAAAGTGACGAGTATACTACAGCGAGCGTCAGCTTCTTACATCGGGAGTCTCTTCTTCCCGACTTCCATGAAAGCGAACTGAACTGAAAAAAACAGATATACATTAAAATTCTGAATTCCTTGTGAGAGGGACACCCTCCTAATCCCAAGTCCCATCCTCTTAACAGTCAATTCACTTGTGGTACAGAAATGACCTCTGGGTAGTCAAACGTAGTATTTACATAGTAAGTACTTTTTAAAACTTTTAATTGATAGCATGTACCCAATGGGAAGTACATTCTCCCACGCGATTGAGCCACCCGCTTATCTGAAGTTTTGCAAAAATTATGGGGCAATCTTTTATCTTCGAATTATTACAGAAAACACCCGAATTCGTTCGAAAAACTCCTTGATTAGATTTTAGAGCAGTTCAATGTCGTCACAGATATGCTCTACAAAATAAGCGGTAAATGGGAATCAGAAAAGTTTCGAATATGTGGTCGTGTTTAGGCACTGGCTTCATTTCTGCCAAAGCGTATCCCGAGTTAGACATACAGTAAAGGCGATAGAAACCACTCACGATTGTCTGAAAGCTGTGCTTGCTACAAGGAACTGAAATAGTGCGAGATAATTTTATTTTATCGTTTTTACTGGGAAAATATTTTCAGGACGATTTCATATACTTGTGTTGTACGGGTGACCTGGAAAAAGTGACAAAACAAATGACGTGTCAATCGGATCCGGTACGAAAGTTATTCTTTTTAAATCAACTTTTCGGATTCATTCGGCTATTTAATAAACGCTCACTTATATTCGATACCCCTTTTAAGCTGGGCTAATATTAGGATGGTGGGAGATTCGCTTCAGTGGGAGCATGTATTAGTTCAAGCCCGTATACAAACCCTTTCTTGAGCGCCCATACACGCATTCAGCTATCTTAACGAACAAAAGAAAGCAGTAGCTAAGTAAGCATAGAAAACCCAACATTTATTTGATGATACTGAACCTTATTGAAGGCAAGCAACTCCAGAACCTTATCACATTTCTTACGGCTGGTAGTGGTTAGAAGTGAGAAAAAAGTCCCACGAATTTTATTCATGGTTTCTTATGCAGAAATGATTTTGAGTTATAATAGAAACTGAGTGTGAAGTAGATTTGAATTATCGTTCAGCCCGAGATAGATCAACGAAGCCTATGTAATCTTAACCTGGATCCAAAATCCAAATTCGAACAATCAGTGACTATCAAAAAAATTGCAGAGTCAATCCCAAATCGAATTTCTACGATCAAGCTCTTCTCATTAAATCATTTTCCAGGATCTGTTGCTCGGCTTGTTAGCAGCATCATCTCAAGGTCAATTGCAGATATGCAAGACGTTACTTCAGTATCGACCCCAGGTACTCAATTTTTTAGGTTTTCCAAGTTTAGTCGTTGGCATATCTAGCCTAGTACAAGTTTTATTCACCATCATCCATAACACAGCATTCATTGCAGCCACATGGCGCTCATGCCTATAGTTCAACGATCTATGCCAAAGTAGTGTACAAGGGGATGGTTGCGGGCCCAGAAATGGCAACGGGGAAAATATGGGGTCAGATTCACTATTGAGAGCCGTACCACTGATTTGTTTGAATTTAGATCTCGAATCATGTCTGTAATGGGCAATGGAATGCATTACGAAGTGCTGCCTGTAACAATCACTTGGACGTGTTGAATCTGCTGATTGGTTTGTTTTTAACTGATTATTTATTTGTTTACTTGTTCCTCATACGGTTTTTCTAAAGCTGCCAATCGAAGTTTATGTAGAAATGAACATGAGTTGAGTGAAAAATAGAGTATAAAATGGGCCCCGTGCTTATTCAGGCATTGTTTGCTTGATGCATCAATAAATAAATCAGGTAAACAACAAAAATGAGCCGTCACTTCTGAGTAAAGACTATATCATTCACTCTGAATACAGTGGCAGGCCCATATAACCAATCTATTGTCTCCAACTGCTCTCATCCCAATCTCAACAAGTGCTGTTGCCTTAAATCATGGCTCTTGATCGTGTCATTAGTGCTGTTTAGTATTCAATTTACTGCTGACATATTGCCAAATAATTGTTGTCTAATGGACACGGCAACCATCTGGATCGGCTCTCGTGCTCTCAGCAGCAACACAGCTAATCCACACCCCATACGTGCTCTTACGACCGGAGATTAATGGTCATCTAAATATTTATTGATTCGCTGATAGGCTGAGCCTATCAACTGGACCGCACTGGTTCAGGGACCATAATATCCGCTCCCAAGTCCTAATGGACAACAGCAATTAAGCTAGGAAGGATGGAGCCGTTCACATCCAAGAAGTTGCCTGTATCGTTGAAAATTTCGATTTAGAAAAGAATTTGAGAACAACGCAGATTGAACTCGAAGGCCAAGCCACCCATAGTGGGGCCCGTGCGTCTGTGGTAATGGGCCATTGGTCCCTGGACCAAAGTCGCCTCAAAATTTAGCATAAAATGGGGTTCGCGTCTGAAGTCAATAAAAGTATAAAAATTTGGATCGAGAATGACAGAAATCGTTCATACTGTTGCTTTTCAGACAGCGGCGTTAACGTTGATGAAGTTGGTAGCGGAGAACGAACGGCACTTCGTGGAGCAGCATGGTAAGGATGATGTTGAAATTTTTTGAGTTACATTAACTTTAAGAGTTGTTACCCCGATTTTAGAGTTATTTTGAGTGATTTCATTTCGATAACATCATTTGACGTTTTGTTCCGCTATGATAAGAGAGCGTTCTTCAAGGGCTGGTCATCGTGACATCGTCAGTCGCCTTCTGAAAGCACATGCTTGTGTCGATCGGAAAGATTCAGAAGACCGTACTGCTCTCATGGCTGCTGCTTTTATGGATCACTGGGAGATTGTAGATTTGTTGCTTGATCACGGGGCCAAAATCTCTGTGAGTTTTCTCGAAGTGTAGGTGTTTTTGTAAAGTTTCAGCGAAAACGGTATAACTTTTTATTTGAATTACGTTTCGGCCTGGTCGCATTCGCCAGTGTTTTAAAACCAAAAATGTTTGAATAATATTAATATGCAGCTCAGCCTGGACCAAAAACTTGTCTGAAATGCCCAATCACATGTGTTTGGAAGCTGAAATTCCTGCCACCGGGCATTGATAACACCGTATTGCAGGAAACCGACTCTGCTGGAGCTACAGCACTACATTTGGCCCTTTCAAATGGTTCCAAGACAGAAGCCCACGATAAGACTGTCCAGACGTTGATACGAAGTGAGTCATCAATTCAGCTCGATAATTAAAAGCTAGACAGCAACGTACGCCTCTTTGAGGCAACAAAATGGAAAAAAATATGGCCCTTCAATTATTTTACATTATTTCCTAGCCACTGACTTGGGATGTAACTACTTTGATTGAATCTTAGTTGGAAAGGTCGTATATGGCTGGGTAAATAAGCAAGCTAGCCAGCTTGAGAGGTGTTTGTACAGTCACTGTTAAGTTACTGGATCAATCGTGTAAGGAACTTTAGTTACAACAATCGTGCTCTGTTGAGAATGGTGCGACAGAGCACGGAGGTAGTCAGACACGTCCTTTTTCGGGCGCATTGACCGGCAGTGGCTGTCGGATCCGGTTTTTGGGCCTTTTCGTGCACGGTCTAGACCGCTTTTCAACCTGACAATGTCCTATGTATGTGGGCCCTAATTCCTACCTATAGGAAATATTTGAAACTATTTTAACTAATATTAAGTTTTTGAGCACCGGCTCAGTGGGAGTCTACGATCACTTGAAAGTCGATCACAAAGTGTTGTCAACAATACGGTTTATACAACTTCATTATGGACGTTAATTGACTGTAATAACTTAAGGAGGAAGCGATTTGACATTGGCTGATGCTCATGGACGGGTTTGTATCCACCTAGCTGCTTATCATGGTGACCGGAATTTGAAGGCCTTGATAGGTGCAACTTGTACTGATGTGCAGGTAAGTGTTTTGGAGTGAATCTGTGACCCTCTACATACCGTTAGGTGATGTACAAGTTTGAGAGTGATTTCTTCTATATTAGGATTCCCTCGGACGGACTCCATTGATGCTCGCTGCAAGTCAAGGCCAGTTGGAAGCTGTGGACTTATTAACAAAAAGTGGTAAGTCTCCTGGTTCAGAGTCGTCAGAAGTTCTCCCTGAACACAGTTTAGAACACAGCTTTTGCCGTAGTGCTGGGGTAACCACTTCCCAGAGGATTGTCTCCGGGATTGTTTTTGCCATGGGAAGATTGGCCTCGGTTGTTTTTCAATTTTCGTGCTCTGACGTAAGCGAAGAGGCCAAAACATCGACCCAATAAAGTGCTGGATAATCTTTGGGGCACTTCATGCAAAACAAGTCCGTCTGACTCGTATGCCAAGATAAAGAGAAAGCCAATCATGTGCTTACTGCCTTTTTACTAAAAGTTATGCCATCGAAAATATGTGATTTTCCGGGTTCCGATCGTATTCCCTTGAAATCAGTTCAGCCAATAATCATCCCGAAGCAGCACTTTCTACCTCCAATTTTCAGGTGCATATATCGATTGCATCGATTCGGATGGCCGGACGGCATTTCAGCTGGCAGCTATCCACGGCCATCTACCTGTCGTTGATATGCTTCTCGGACTTGGCGCTGACGAAGCTCATAAGGTATGTACTCGTCTTTTTTCGGTTTTGCCATTGACACACCGTCCAGCAAGGGAAAATCCTTGGGTTCTCTGGGTATGGATTAGATCCCGACGCCTTCTCTCGTATGCTAGTTGCCACTGGCCACTGCAAAAAATAATGGTTGCACTCAGCAAGTTTCGGCTGGCTCTTTTCGGGTTACCCCTCCTTTTTTTGCCGCTGACCAACTTCCCAGGAGCCATATTATATGGCTCGGGATCGAAATTGGTCACTAACGGACACTAATGGATGTACCCTATTCATCAGAATGCCTCTTCTTCCGCTGGTTCAGCTTAAGGGCTTTACGAACTGACTGGGCTGAAAGAATAATTGTTAGGGATAGGATAAGCATGGGAGGGCCGGGAAGGCCCCTATCCTAGTCGGTACGGGCTGCTTCCTCGATCTGCACTGATTTCAGGACAACGATGGTGCCGTCGCGCTACATTACGCCGTGGCTCACGGTGATGTCACGCTCTGTAGAGCTCTAGCCACCAAAGCCACAGTACGGGCTACAGATCGAGCTGGAAATAGTCCGCTCATGAACGCTTGTCAAGGAGACAATGAGGAGGTCTCAAATCAAGTTTTTGCAAAACCTCAAAACCCTCTACCCAGAAAATCAACCATTAACTTTTCAGGTAGTCGAAGAGCTCATAAATCTCGGTGCCAACGTCGAGCAACTATCATTAAACGGTCAAAGTGCATTACGGGTAGCCGCGCTCTCTGGGAACACGAAAATCGTTCGAGTAAGCATCCACCACTTATCTAGGACATTTAACCTTTTGTATTTTTTTGAATTGTTTCAATTTTTATTCTATTAAACAACTAACTGCCATTTTAGCTGCTTGCCGAACATATAACTGACTGGGAACAGCAGGATATGGATGGAACCCCACTTGTACATACTCTACTTATCAATAAACAGGTATGTTGTTTTTGGAGTTTTATATTTCTTACTGCCAGATGGAACGAGTAGCTCTAGAGCCTGACACTCCGACGACATTGGTAAGCCATACGTCTGAATAGGAAAGTAGTAGTACTGACAACAGGGATGCCCATATGAGTCAGATCGCTGCCACATTCCTATAGAGATACTCATACTGATGGTATGTGGATTTGTTGAGATACTATCACTCCACGGCTGACTTCCCCAACCTTCGATGTCGACGATTTTAGAGGAGCTGTCCCTAGGTGATGGCCCGAACTTTGCCCAGGTGGCGACTGTCCCGGTTGTGTAGCGAATTCAGCTAGCCGTGACTTATCATGCTACGGACTGGCAGCACTTCTTCAACCGCCTTCTTCAGCATCTTATGACCATTTCAACTTGCTTATGAAGGCGTTTATAACAGCTTGCAAAAAAAACCGATTTGCAGACAGCCATGGCTGAATTGCTGCTGACACTCGGTGCGTTCATTTCGGCTAGAGATGCTCATGGACGGACATGTGCTCATGTGGTGAGTGTTCTGAGGTATTTCATACGCAGGGGATATAATCAAAATAAAATATTTGAAAAGTATAAGTAAAATTCGAAGTATAAAATAGGTCCATTTTTGTTGCACTCAAGCAAGGGCTCCTTACTGATGTCCCAAGTCATCCGGATGCACTCTAGTCCGTGAGGGCCGAGATTACTTAGGGTTTTGTAAGGGTCGCAAGACTGATACACAACCTGATATTTGATACATGATAGTTTAATTTTGTGCAAAAAAAAA
>UZAF01017564.1:19859-44812 GCA_900617895.1 Haemonchus placei
GTCGGTAAATTGGTACCAGACTTGTCTGGGAGGATAAAAGCACTGACTTGTACATCGGCTGGCCACCGCAAGTCATTGTATAGGCCACATATGCACTCATTACGCCACTACGATTCTGAATGGAAGTCGAGTGCGGGGGCGCATCCCTCAGACGGGATTGATTAACGCCAAAAACTTTATCCTTTATCCTTTATCGCTTTATTCTAGAGTAGTTCTATCAATTCCCGTCAAAAAAGGGTACCCTAAATTTATAGCTAACGGTGTCTTTAAGTAGGGCACATATGAACAGAGTTTTCTGTTGTCGTGTGAACTTAGCTCAAAAGAGCTCTGAGTGTCCCCAGTTTAAATTTTCTCTGAATTGGTTAATACCTGAGTATTTGGTGATGGATTTGTTGGCTTGCGTCTGCACGAACCTATTCTACTTCTATGAAAGGCTGCATTCATTTCTAGGTATGCGCTATAAACGATATGTGTGGTGCTCGAATGCTTCGACGTCTCGCAGCATCGTTCGAAGCTGTGGATGCCGGTGGTCGAACTCCGTTGTTGACAGCCGTATGGAATTGCCATTTGGAAATGACCGCATACCTTCTCGAAACGGTCGGTGTCAATCCGAATGCCGTCGATGAGCAGGTGAGAATCTTGTCCTTTACCTCTGAGCCCTTCTTTTCGGTGTCCGACAGTCTCTACTTCCACTTCTACTATCATGGTTGAGATGGAAATCAATTATTTAAACTATTTGAGAGCTTATGAACGTCATTGACTGAGTATTGCTTAGGGCTCTTCACAAACTAACTTCAAATAAAGTGAACCCTACGTCTGCAAAAAGCTCGATTTAATAAGGATTAAGCTGTATAGAGTGACGTTTTCAGGGAGCATCTGCCCTATCAGTGGCTGCACAGCAGGGAAATCGTGAATTGGTAGTGCTGCTGCTACGAATGGGTGCCGAACCATCATTGAAAGATCTCGCAGGTCGAACAGCTTTAGATGTAGCTACAATGTACGGGCATGATACAATCCGAGCAGTGCTTCAGGTTTGTTAAATGAAAAACTGCCTCTTTCTTTTTCACTGTACTGCATCTGCCCTCTACTATCTACACAGCTATGCCACCGCTTATAAATTTTTCAGTCAGCAAGCGGCTCAGCTGATTCGTCAGGATTTGGTAGCGTACCGAATTCTCCGTTGGATTTCAGGTCTTTAGGCCGGAAATCGCTACGAAAATCACAGAAGATGGCGGTGACCAGTCCACGACTGCTCAAAAAACCTGTGTAAATCTTATCCTTCTTTAGAGAAACTGCTTCAAAATCTGTTCATAAAACATCCGGTCATCTAGTCACGGTATGATTCTATTCCACATTTATACGTATAGATTGAATATGAAGGAATTAATAATAGATTTTTATTGTTGACACCTTGTGTTTTGCATTTCATATTGTCTTTTCATGCTTGTTCACTCAAAATCTCTTGGTCTCCACGTCTACGAGGATCAGCGTGTAAGAGAATCCTCTCTTTTGACACTGCACAATATCTGTATAAGTTTTAATAAAGCTTTTATATAGGTGTCATGTACTACTACGAAGTCAGATACCCAAACTGGCCAACGTCACTAATCCTTTGAACCGATCCCGAAAGCCAATCCTTTCTTAGTTTGACAGCATCTCCAACTCTGAATAACAACACCTTGATTCTATTAATTTTTAATATAATCTAACTTTAATTCACCTTTAATATGATTTTAATTGGGTTCTGTCACATCTCTGCCTGCTCTCTAGGGAAGGAAAAGGAGTAGTTATTGAGAGTTTTTGATGAGTGTTTTCAAATAGTGTAGGTCATATTGTAAGGAGTACATACTCCCATTCCGAGTCCAAAAGGTAAGTCAAACCCAATAACTGCCCCAACGAGTCATCTGCTCATCAAAATGAAGATTCCACAAATGGATGATTTTTCATTTATTGAGCCTTTGTCAATGCATAAACCCTCATTGATCGAAATGCATTGCTTCTAACGTTATTCTACTCTGCTCCTGACATTATACAGCCTAACCTTTACATAGTATACTTGCGATCCCTTTGATAACGAAGCTTCGGATACTGTAACTTCGATAGGCGTACATAGGTGCTCCCAACCAAATGTGTTACATGCGACTAAACTTACTGAAAAATTTGGCCCTCGGTAGTAAAGCCTTTCCTTGCACCCATAATGTGAAAGAACCGTAAGCATTTTTTCAAGATGATAAAATGTTTTGGTACCGTTATTTGTCTTCATCGCTGGAAGTACAGCTTCCATTCCGCTGCCTCAAATAGCTTATCATCGCTGCACAATAACATGACTTCAGCTCCAGATCTCATGCGATTGTTAACTGCTAACCTTCCGGGGGAGACAGTTTTGTGCTCTCCTAATGCTCCCAAATTGAAAGCATTCAGGTTCCACTGTCAAAGACTGAAAGGAGCTCCCACTTCAGATTACTGGAAAGTCTATTACAAATTAAAAAATTTCTTTGAAACAATTCAACAATATTTGACGTGACTACACCTTCAATCACCCAATCTTTCAGAGGACTGTCTTCAGGATTGCCTGTCTTACGTGTTCATCAAACCCTAAATAAGGCCAAGAGATCGCAGTTTGAGCTGATTCAAGTTATACATTCTCGTAAAGCCTCAAGCCAATACACAGACCAGTCAAGATTCATGCCAACATTATGGGAAAGCTGAATGAACCGCACTCTATTAAGTTACCAATTTCCTTCCACTTCTTTTTTAGAGTTTAGCACGCTTTAGTGTTTGAAAAACATTCACTCACCTTCACTTCCATTGGCCTTAGGAACCATTAGAAGTTTTCCTTCGGCTTTCTTCTGTCACTTCTAAGCTGTTACTATCATAACAACTCTTTTTCTCGAACTGAGTTTTCGATGCACATGAGGGTAAAAGCGGAAGTATACATGAATAAATATCATGATTTCCTGTGAAGTATATAGTTTTCAAATATCCCGACTTGGAGAAAGGTTCACGGTGAAAACAGCTCCCGATATTCCCTCAATGATGAATCTGAGGTGCTCATGTATGGCATAGGTGGAGCTGTCAGATAGAAAAACGGCTTGAATAGGGCATCGTAACGGCTCAAAAACTGCATCGCCGGTAAGCCACGCCCAAATGCGGACGAGCTGCGACGTTTCAGCCGCGTGTAGAGACCACACCATTCACAGGGGACATCAAAATTTGAAATTTAAACAATCAGTCCTGACTCATAGCGAGGCAATTTTTGGCTTACTCTAGCTAACTTTACGCATTAGCACACGGGTGACAGCTCGTTTGTACACTTTTTTCATGCAAATTTGGCCGTTATAATCTCGTATATCCCCTCTTCTATTACCTTTTTGAATCTTTTCTCCACGAATCATGATTTCTTTACCACTTTTGACTATTCTGCCGTTGAAGGTGCAGTTAACGATAATTTTGAGATACAAACTCGGTCAATGGACTATGACGCAAATAATGCAAATATGGCGAAGATCTTATCCTACGTTTCAAAAGAATAAGGCTACAGAAATAAGACAAAAAGGGGCTCGTACGAGTTTATGACGTCAAAAGCGGCAAACATGGAGTATTCGGACGAGACGTCAGTTGGTGCAATAGTGTAAAGAGCTTGCACCAGATCCAGAAATTACAAAAGTTCCTTCCTGCTGGGTGCTTTTATAGTACTAGGGCATAGTTCAGAGCATAAAAGCCTGTTTTCTTGGAAAAGAAAAAGGGACGTATGATTGCGAGATCCCGTATAAATAGGTCTGTACCCTTCTGGGAAAATGCACCCAAGTGACTACTCGTCGGCGTCCTGAAGCTATATTGTGAATGATGGCTGTCATAGCCGGCCATTTTCGGGTGTGTACAGGTTACTCTCTAGCACGGGTTGGCTTGGAGCCCTTACTACCCCCTGTGTAGGTCGTTCTCAGACACCACAGTGCGCAAGTACTGTTTTTGGGAGCTCCAGGTTCATCTGAGGGAAAAACCTAGATACCGTTTTTATCGTATACGGTCTTTAATCTTCTGAAGTCCTTGAGATTGCCTATAAATTATATGGATGTCTCATGACGTATTTGAACAGACACTTTTATGCCCTGTGGCTATTCCCTTGAAATTCGACTTTTATCGCTTTTATTTGGGAATTGACTTGGTGGATGGGCTTTTTTATCGGCGACAGTCCCCTATCGTAGACAGTGCGAACGACTTATTCACGAAGTAATAAACACTCAATGATGAGCTAAGTACTCGATTTACAGTGTCCTAGAAACATTCGTTTGGGAACTGATCCCGATAGGCTATTCGATGTTTGGAAGGGCCCACCAAGCTTCAACCTACTTCATTGTTTCTGTAAGTAACCGCATGAAGCGTTTGATTGAATCAGTAGGCTACAGGGAAACGGTTGGGTCCTGAATGTTTGGCGGAGAGGCTCTGTTTGAACAAATCCCGAAGACATTGAGACTTTCAGTGAAATCCCTTTTACAAGCGAGTTCCGGTTGAAGTGGACTTCTTCGCTGGTATTCCCGAGAAACTTTCACATAGTTAAATTTTGAATTCATGAATACTCGAGATTTACAGGAACATCAAACAGCAACAAATATTTATGTGAATTATTTGCTGTCATAGAATAGAAATAGGTCGACTATCCAGTATTTAAAGGCATATAGAAAATCATTTTGTTAGACTGCTGTTCTACCTTGTTTCACGAAGATTCTATTATCCACCGTATCGCCCATAGTTACATATTTAACTAATTAGCCCTACATCGAAATACGGTGAAATGCAGGTGAGTCGTCTCATATGGGGTGAAAATTAGGGTGCCTCACAACTTTTCATGACCTTTCACATACACAGAAAGTTATTCTGCTTGAGTGTAATCTGCTGCTTGTGAATGCATGTAACCTTCACTTCTATGGAATGGAGAATGAATAACAATCCTAGACCATCCAGTCTGTCTAAGCAGAAAGATTCTAATTCATATCCCTTCACTGAGCTCAAGAACTCTTTCTAGAGAGATTCCATGAACTGGTTTCAATAAGACCCCAAAGAGCTTCCTTGAAGCTTTATGAAAATAGGATAGCGACCATGAACAATTTTAGGAGGGCCTTGACATAGATATATGTAAATGATTGGAAGAGGTTCGTGAGGCGCTACTAACTATCGTTCTGTCGATTAAGATAAACTGTTTTTGAAGCTGCGTACTTTGCAAGGGGTCATGGTCTTCTCCCAAATAGTCCGCTACGGCACAGATTTTTCGTGGCAGCCTGATGAACTTGTTATAGCTGCCATGAACGTAGTAGTAGTAATCGCTTTTTCTCCTCTCGAGGGACATACTCATCCGAAATAGGTCAGGATTTTTACTATTACTTTCTAATAATGCTTGGACCGTAACGCGAAAACTCGCGATTTCGATATGGTTCTGCGTGCGAACACTGAGGTTTAAAAGGCCCGCGAAGTAGTGGCTCTACAGATATTTCGCAACTCGGTTCCCACGAAACGGATAGCCAGTTCTGTCCTAGACGTCGACGCACCCGACCCACTGACATTAACTTACTTTACATCTACTTACTGTTTTCTTTTGTAGTGATATTATGTAATGAACTTGCTTAACCTCAATATTTTCAGTATAACCTCATATGCCTTTGTTATGTCTGCATTCGTTACCTCAGTAACTCGATATCAATCTCTTCTATCTCTACCTTTAACCATATCGTCAGATATAAGTTATCTTGATGAAATATTTTCTGGCAGTGTACATGGTTCTGGTATTGTTGACGTATACATATTGTATTAATGGTTTATTTACTCATGTATGAGGAATATAAAGTCGATTTGGGGAGTGGGGTCCCTGTGTGGAACTTGGTGGAAAAGGTACGCAGACAACCGCGTGGCAGCAATGTAAGTGTGAATTGTGGCTGTTTTAACGAATAAAGGCTATTCTAACGCTATTCTATCGAATTCCGTACAGCTAGAGCGTCCCAATTTCTATAGGCCGAACTAACATAAGCCTTATTCTAGCTGATTTCTAAGTATAAGAAAAGACTATTCTGATCTGCCCGATTCTCATGGTTCTCGTGGTATGCACACCATACTAATGATAGTGTTGGATGAAAATGTTCACTTTTTTGTCTTCCTCTAATATTGTAGCTAAAAATTGTCGGAAACTTCACAAACGTTTCTTAAAGGATAATTCAGCAATTTAAGCAGCAGTATGTATGAAGTATTCGACTACTTAATATAGGGCAAAGTCTTCGAACCTCGATCAATCCCGTTTTCTGATGCGTTCTGCATTCGACTTCCATTCAGAATGATGGTGGCGTTATACGAACGTAGCCTATACGGCGACTTGCGTGACTAAACCATGTACAAATCAGGGCTATATCCTCCCACACAATCCTCCCAGTACCAATCAACCGATCCTGAAGGAATGGGAAATTTAGTTAGCCAGGGCGAGTATCGAGTGGGGATTCGAACCCTGGGCAATGCACGTGTGGTAGTTCGCCACTACACCTCCTCCGCCCATCATCCACCAAGTATTTATCTATCTGACGTCTTACTTAGTCGGTGTCATTTGGAGCTGCGGCTAAGGTCAGAGAAGAGCATGCTCAACTTATTAGGTTGAGTCATAAGTTCTCAGACAAATTGATAGTGATGACTTCTACAGATCATAACTCAGGAAAAAGGTGACGAAAATGGGCGCACGAGGCATCGTTAGATAGAGCATTAAAAGCTCCTCCAAAAACATACCAAGGAATACACCTGACCTTCTCCTGCGCTTGAGCGTGAGGAGAGAAAGTGATATGTCGGCGCAAAAATCCATGTCATGCTGCTTCGAAGCATGAGGCACCCATCGACCGAGCTTTCGCACCTTACCGATTAACTTCAGTCCACGAATTATTGTGGACTGACTCCCCAAGGGTGACTGCCAGCTCACGAGTAGTTTGATACGGATCGGCTTCCACCTGGCTCCGCAGCATCTCCAAATCCAACTCCATTGAGCGTCCCGCACGGTCCTCATTTTCGATGGAATGGCCCTCCGACGTAAACTCCGTGTGCCACTTGTGAATTGTGCATCTAGCAAGACTACCCTTCTTGTAATTTCCTTAATACGTCCATCGATCTCCGCGGGTTCTTGACCAGATAAAAAAAAGAAATAGGATGTTGTTGCGGAGGTGGAGCTGCGACGGCTTGAAATCATGGGTCATGGTTGCAGGAAATGGAATAATCAGGTGTGTTTGATAGTATTTATTTGGAAGGGCTTTTCATACTCTATCTAACCATGATACGCGCTTCCATTTTCGTCACCTATCGTCCGAGTTATGACCTCTAAAAGTCATCACTATCATTTTGTCCGAGGACTTATGACTCAACCTTACAGTTTCCAAAATATGATGTTTTACCGTAACTCTCATAACATCTCATAACATCATTTGTATACATTCAGGTCGGCCTGCGGATAATAGTCTTCTCTGTTTTTCTCCTCTTCGGACCCATTGAAGCATTACTTTCAGATGGAGGTATATCCTTGGTTTAAAGCATGAAAGTGTCTCTAGTCCTTAGCTTTCAAGAAAAAAATTTTTTAGATTGCGCCGCTTATCACGAGTTACTCACCACGTCAGATTATGAGAACTTCGTTGATGACTGTGCCGGCAAAGAAATTCTGGGCTTTGAATGTTCCTCGCAGGACTTCAACGCTGGGATGCTTTCCGAGCAGATGTTCAACAAGCTGTTTGTGAATGCCCGTAGAATCTCGTTTCATATCTACGTGCAGAACACTGGTTTTGAGCATCTAGCGCTGCCAAATTTGGAATACCTCGGAGGTACCGGTTTTTCGTATTCACAAAATGTTTTGATGCAAGCGGGACCATTTGCTCTGAGCATTCAATCGCACTCAGACCTACCAGAGTACTGACCTTCCTACAACTGAGCGACCTACTTAGCCAGCCTAAGTCTTGAATTATACCTGTTACTGTTGTCGATTAAGATCGCACCCTAACGCTTCAACAGGTCCCACTTTCAGGTCTCACAATCCGCAACAATATCCGATTACAAACCTTTCAAGTAGGAGCAGGATTCCAATTCGATCGAACACAGGTTGGACCAACAGTGGTTACGGTAGATGGCAACAAGATGTTGAACAGTGAGAGCATGGCTGGCCTACGCCGTCTCTGCCCGTTCTGTGACATTTTCGAGTGGTCAAGTATGTTCAAGTAAAAACTTTTAAGTAATACCGTATTCTTGGAGGAAATATTTTTAGCAAAAATTTAATTTTAAAAACAATTACATCCTTCGATACTGTTGACTTAACATTTTCAGAATGCAGCGCTCTCGATCCGGCTGAATTCATGGACTACGGTAAACTTGTACAGCAATGCGCAGGAGAAAGGATCATCAAAACGAAGCCAATGAAATCAATGACCTTGAATCTCAATATGATGTCACAAGAGCAATTCAGTACGTTGTTCGCAGAAGCAACCCATGTGCAGATGACAATTTCCATGCAAGACGTCTCGTGGACTAGCTTGATCTTCCCGAAACTTCGACGACTCATTCCTTGTAATCCAGGTCACTCAAGTTTTTTTTTNTTTTTTTTTCAATTAAAAACGAAGGAACATAGCTTTGATCATCTAGGATGGACGAGTGCGTAAGGTGCTTACTGACTACCCGCGATGAGTTCTTTCGTAACCTAATAAGAAGAGAAAGCGTCTTACTTGAGATACCTTACGTAAAGGAAGAATGTCATGAGGAAATGCTTAGTTTAAGGCATTTCAAAATCGAATCACAATGTGTCTTTCTTCTTATGCTTAGTAATCTATAACTTTTCATGCCATTCCTATACATACTGGAGCTCTTCTGTACAGAAGCAGTTCATTAACAAAGTATTTGAGCTATACAAACTCAGAACTGTTGAATTGATCACCAACCACGGAAATAAAGAAAAGCGCCTGATGCAAGGCAGCAATTATTCCCCATATTTGGTACTTGTGGAAAGGACTCAAGATATAATAGATAATTCAAAAGGAATAGTAACTTTTGCCATGTGAGAATGGAATTACTAGTAAGAATTGAAAAGAGCCCTTTTATTAATCATCTCCAATGCTCAACTCCTACTAAAGCCTGCCTTCTGTCAACCCTAACCCTATTACAATTCACCAACAAGATTATGCATCCTCGTAACTAATTAAGACCCTATGGATGATATGATGATGATGTATTTTCAGGTGACCGCACTTTGAGAATAGTGCGCAACAGAAATTTGAAGATCATCAGCTTTCCTGCTTACAATTCTGAGGCTTTTGGCCAGCTGAACATAATGACAAACATTGAAATACGAAACAACTATGTTCTTCAAGAACAAGTCATCGATTCATTGAAGGAATCTTGTCATTTCTGCACTTTGCAAAAATATAGAGGTAAGATTGACTGACTTCCAATACAATTATTCACTTCTACGCAATAAGTTACGAAGTAAGCATTTTCTGCGTTTGAATGAGCTCTACTCATTATCCATTAATTGGCTTTTGAAGTAATCTCAAAATTTTCGTGATTTCCTAAAGAAATGCAAACCAAAAAGTTTACATCAAAGTGTACAGTTACATCAATCCCAGAGTGCAACGCCATCAAAGCCAGCCAAGCAAGCAATGCATGGACTTTCGTGGAGCTGTGTGGTGGCAAGAAGATCTGGAAGCCTAGCCCAGGCGAAACGATCACGCTCGACATCTCCACTCTGAGCCAGGAGATTGTCACTGAACTGTTCCAGGAAGTCACTTACATAAAAATGTGTATTATTCTACGACAATCGCAGATTAGATACCTGCGCATGCCCAACCTGGTCGAAATGTATTCATGTCAACCAGGCAAGTTGACCAGAAGCTTTTTCCCAGTAAGCACAGCATGGAAGATGTGTTTTCAGGCAGACCAGCATTCATAATAGAAGGAAATCTGAATCTAGAAATCATTGAAGTGTCAAGGACTTTCAAATGGGATATAAGTGAAGAACCATTCCACATCGTATACAATCCAGGACTTCGACAGTATCCTCCTCTCAAGCAGTGCAAGTATTGCGTATTTGAACCGAACACAAGTACGTTTTAACATTCACTCAGTTGGATTTCTGGAAATAATACAGGAATGTATTCCCCATACTTACAATCCTTTCTGATGATTAATAATTGTGCCCTGTGCTTCAAGTAGCTCCAATGACCAAGAGTAGGGATCTCAGTAAGGGCAAAAAACATCTCGTACAAATTATTTGTGGATTTGTATGGTTAGCCAGGTAAATCTGTAGAGGAAACGACCCAGTCCTACAGTTTTCTTCAATCTTTTCAGAGTGTGGAGCAACGACATCGGCTCTGTCTTATACGGCTCTCAATCAGATAATGGAGAACTGCCCGGGGAAGCAAAGCATTGTATACCGAGAGACCGTCGTCGTAATCACTGAGGAACAGTTCAATCTACTCTGCTCCAATGCTGTCTACCTAGAAATCTGCTTTAATATCATTGAGACCAACTACAAGTCAATCAACTGCCCTCGACTACGTTCAGTAAAACCCTGTGCACCAGGTATGTGTTTAGAGAGATTTCCAACACTTTCTTTTTCAAATTTGTAGAAAACTTTCTGTAGGAAGGGACGACGGGTGTTGGGGAATCGAGGCACAAAAGGCCCTCCATGTTCTAAGAGCCAGGCAGTTTTAGGCAAAACCTAAGTGATTGAATGCATATTGCTTTTAGCATTTGCAAATTCGGCTCCAAACTTCTCAAAAACCTCCATTCTCCAACGACTATCCCATTCGATTCTCCAGTGGGAACTGTTCTTTTTCGGTTCTTCTTACTGATCCCATAATGACGGGGAACCCTTTGTAGCAAGAATTTCCCAAGTAACGACAGTTATCAACTGCTATCACGCCTTAATTTTAATCCCTTCAAACTATATCTTCACCCACAAAGCACTGAGTCCTCACTGTTAATAAAGCACAAAAGACAGAATGAATCCAATGCTCCTCATCTTCCGATGCTGCTCATGACAAGCGGTTTTCAGGCAAACAGGTGTGGACAATCGTGAATAATCCCCAGTTGGAAGTTATCGATATTCCTGTGACTGTTGTCTATCCGATAGAGGAACGTATCATGGTTGTGAAAGGCAATCCAATGGTGCCGCTTTCCATCATCGTGCCACTGAGGAAGCTCTGCCCTCACTGTACGATAGAATTTTCACCAAGTGAGTTTGAGCTCTTCAGACTTATCTAATCACAATCTTCAGCAGAAACCCCTTTAGTTCTCCTCGAGTAGTGAGACGGCCTGAAATCAGGCTTGTGTATCAATAGATAACTTTTTGCAAAGCGGCCTATGCACGAATGATGCCATTTACCGAATTGTAGACTCAGTAACTANTAGTAGGCTAGTAGACTCATCCATCGGGATAGGTCCTTTGGAATGATCCGTTTTCAATGAGCTCACATGGGTGATACATCTTCAAAAGAGGATAAGTATAGCTCAATTCTTTACACATTGACTAGCTCATGAAATTAGCCGAAAATATCGAATTCCCAAAAAATTAAAACTCAAATTATCAAATTCGTAAAAAATGTAGCCGCAAAAAGCCACACATGAAGCACGCTACGGCTAGGCCACGCTTGGTGACATTTTTTCCCAAAAGTAGCAGTATTAGTTGTGGGACACTTACGGGACTCTTGGAAAGGTTGACTGGGACATATGCTTTCTGTGACGTCTCAGAATTTGTATTGAATGATCTGTCAGGTTGAAGAACTGTGGAAGTAGTGTCTGTCCAGAATGAAATGATTCCTTTCAGGATGTGACGCCATCAAAGCCTATCAGTTGAGTGATGCATCAAACTTCGTAGGATTGTGTGGTGTCAGAAAGATCTGGAAGCCTAGCGCAGGCGAAACCCTCGAACTCGACATCTCCACTCTAAGCCAGGAGCTTGTCATCAAGCTGTTCCAGGAAGTCACCTACATAAAAATGTGTATTACTCTACGACAATCGCAGATTAGATATCTACGGATGCCCAACCTGGTCGAACTGCATTCATGTCAACCAGGCACGTTACTCAGCAGCTTCTTTCAGTAAACATTTCAGTAGATGATATGTTTCCAGGTAGACCAGCATTCCTAATAGAAGGAAATCCGAATCTAGAAGTAATTGAAGTATCAAATACTTTCAAATGGGATATAAGCGAAGAGACATTCCACATCGTTTACAATCCAAGGCTTCGACAGTATCCTCCCATTGAGCAGCAGTGCAAGTATTGTGTATTTGAACCAAATACAAGTACGTTTAGAGTTTTCTCATCATTGAAGGCTTTCAAAATACTTGTAGGCATGTATTCTTAATGGCTAGAGCCCGTTTCTTTTGATGATTTGGGATTGAGTATATCGATGAACGTACAGTCTTTCACATCCAAAGGGCATCACATTGGAGGTCACCCAATCCGAAAAACAGCAGGTTGCAGTACCAAAGAAAGCAGACTTTTTGAAGCAGACCATCAGAGCATAGCCATCTGAAGCGGGTTAAAGTCTAGAGTCTTGGGGCGTTAATCAATCCCATATGAGGGATGCGCCTACACATTCGACTTCCCCTCAGAATCGTAGTGGCGTGTTCAATCGGCCTATATATGTAGTTACCTGCGGTGGCCAGCCGAGTACAAGTCAGTGCTTTCATCCTCCTAGACGAGTCTGGTACCAATTAACCGTCCCCGGATATTTGGAAAGCTTGGTTGGCTCAAGCAGTCATCGGATTTGAACCCATGACCACGCGTGTGAGATAATGCGCCACTTGCCACCATACCATTCCTGCCATGAAGTCGGTTGAAGGCAAAAAATTTCCTTATTGCCACTTTCAACATTGACTCCGGTTGGAGGAGGTTGGAGGTGGCAGGCATTCGGAATGAAGTGATAGATTGAGGGGCTGGCGAAATCGGTCAAAGACAGGACATCAATAACTGGGGACACTCGCGTAATATGAGTGACCTGTCAGAAGAATACTAAAGCTCTGAGAAGAAATCATTTGTTTTAGTATTTTTTGAAATTCTTTGAATCTTTTTTTCAGAATGTGGAGCAATGACATTGTCCCTGGCCTATACGGCACTCAATGAGATAATACAGTACTGCCCGGGTAAACGAAGTATCGTATATCGCGAGACGGCCGTCGTCACACAGGAGCAGTTCAATCAACTTTGCTCAAATGCTATCTATCTACAAGTCTGTTTTAATATCACTAACACCGACTTCGTGTCAATAAACTGCCCTCGGCTACAATCAGTAAAGCCCTGTGCTCCAGGTATGCGTTTCTAAGAGCTTTTGCACACTTTTAGAAATTCACCTAAATTTCGTAGCAACCCCTTGCTCAAGTAGGCGATAAGGAACCGTATGATTCGTAGGGGATGACGACTGAGTCCTGCCAAATAAACTTTTTTATTTCCTACTTTACTTTTCCTCATCTCGTGGAATTTGACAGCCTGACAGTTTGAGACAAAATGCGTATAATCGAATGCTCATTGTTGTATTGGAGGGTAAAAAGCTCAGCAGAATAAGCTGCAAAGTCTCTGGGAATTCCACTTTCTTCAAAAACTACACTTTTCAATTTTCTAACTTACTAATGAACACTACTTTTCTGGGGTTTTTCTTCCTGACTCCAATATTGCATCTTCGTAACTTCGCTTTATCTCTTAGATATGTAGACTGAATTATTCTCTTCTAATTGTTCCATTCCACGACGGTTCTAACTGCACAGTGGGAGTGCAAGGAAATAGTTGTTGTTCGGTGAAGCCCATACGGCTTGAGACAAGAAGTCTGTGAACCACGGGATAGGTGTAGGTAGAAGAGATAGTGATTGATTTCATTCGGGATCACTGGGGTCCGGCCGATTAGGAGTCGGTGCCTTTGTTCTCCCACACCAATCTGGTAAGGATCCGGAGGCTTCTGAGAAATGGTAGGCCGGTTAGTGTGTATACATATATGTACATAAAAGAAATAGGCATATTTGATCATTTATAGAAGTAAGATTGGAAGGGTGTGAAGCACACCCCCAACGTTTCACAGGCTACAATAAAAAACATTAAGCTCAAGAATAGTGGTTTTCAGGTAAACAGGTATGGACAATCATGAATAATCCCCAGCTGGAAATTGTCGATATTCCTGTGACAGTCGTCTATCCGGTAGAGGAACGTATTATGGTTGTGAAAGGCAATCCTTTGGTGCCCCTTTCCATAATCGTGACCCTGAAGAAGATCTGCCCACACTGCATGATAGAATTCACACCAAGTGAGTTTGCGCTCTTCATACTGATTAAATTGAAAACGATCTTCAGCAAAATCCTAACCAGCTTTCCTCGCATACGAATACGGGGACAGCACGAATACAGTTTTGTGTGCTTCGTCGGCGACAATTGTCTTTCCTCTAAGCAGCACATGCTCAAGGGGTGCGCTTCGTTGCGCGCGTCCGTCGAAACTAGGCCACGCCGCAGTTGCCGCACGCGGCGAGTCAGCCCGCGATGCTTGCCAGACGTCGCAGTTGTCAGGAGGGCATACGCTTTACGCTTGGTCCACGGCCGTAAGTTCAAAGAGAAGATAACACAGACAAAAGCAAATCATTCGCTCCACTGACACTTGGTGGTACTGTAATCCATCTTGAGACCTCAACGTGGTGCGCCGCGCACGAAGTGGGCGAGGTGACCCACTTTCGACGGACGCGCGCAGCGCATTCTCCCATGCTCAAGTAATGCAATCATCAAGTAGTACACTTAGTAAGAATAGGAAATAAGAAGTATGGGGGCAACAGTAGACGGTAAGACTCACTTTACTGGACATAGTCCACCGATAGAACTATTTCTTTCAAAGAATACGTCGTGCACCAGTGCGATGGGCACGGGGGGATTTTTGAAGATATCACACAAGCTCTCCGTCGGGGGTCCAGAACCAGCTCCTAATAAAAGTTCTAAATATCAAATCTTGAAGAAATGGACATTTCTGTCTCAAAAATGTTGGTTTCAGACTGCGGTGCCATAAAAGCAAGTCAAACTAGCAATGTACAAGAATTCGTTGAGCTGTGTGGTACTCAAAAGATCTGGAAGCCTAGTGCCGGGGAAACTGTCGAGCTCGATATCTCGACTCTGAGCCAAGAACTTGTCGTAAAGCTGTTCCAGGAAGTCACCTACATAAAAATGTGCATTACTCTACGACAATCGCAGATCAGATACCTGCGCATGCCCAACCTGGTCGAAATGTATTCATGTCAGCCAGGCAAGTTGGTCGGCAACTTTTTTCCAGTTAGCACAGCATGGAAGATGTGTTTGCAGGTAGACCAGCGTTCCTGATAGAAGGAAATCCGAATCTAGAAACAATTGAAGTAGCAACTACCTTCAAATGGGATATAAGTGAAGAGGCATTCCACATCGTTTACAATCCAGGACTTCGACAGTATCCTCCGGTTGAGCAATGCAAGTACTGCGTATTTGAGCCGAATACAAGTACGTTTTAACTTTCACTCATGCAGCACTTCTAAAAATCATGCAGGAGTGTGCCGCCGATACTTAAAATCTATTTTCCGATAATCGCTGATTTCTACATTCATTCTTCACTCCCAGTGACTACGGGCTTGGAAGCCGCCCAGTTAGAAGGACATCAATTTGCAAAGCTAAGTACTAACAAGGACGATGACCAAGGCCAATAGGGTTTTGGTAGAAATAATTTTATTTGTACAACTCCACACGAGGTTACAATACCTTAATGGCTAACGTTTCGGTGAAACCACTTTCGTCAGAGCCTGAAAGGATGGAATTAGTTTATGAAATTACCCGATCAAACATCTTCACCCCCACAATATCTTCGAGACCAACTTGATCACTATGCAATTCTAAGTGGGTAAAAAGTACCGTATCTCCCTGATGAACAGAACTGGCCCTCGTGAGTGATTGTTTTGGTAGAGTTTCCATCCATCAGCTCAAGAGCGCTTTCACCGGAACTCTCCCTAACTTCTCGATTCTGTTGCCTTGATTCTATGGTGCCCAAAAACTTCTCCCCGAACCGAGAATGATGTCTTCGGTAGACCGCAATCAGAATAAACTGTCGCTGAAAGGTGTTCTCTGGGGCTGATAATGAAAGCATAGCCTGTGAAGCAAGTCGTAGGCACAATAATCACCTGAACCTCTCCCGCTCTCAAAATTAACTCAAATCTGGTTGTAAGAAGCCGGTGGTCTGAGGTGAGGTCGCGATACAATATTTACATATGGTCTATATTATCTCCAATCCACTTATAAATTTCGATATGTAGTGGTAACATGAAAGGATAAAGAAAGTGATCAAAAATAAGGATAGTGATATCAGCGAAACACGTGTCGTGCTATGAGTAAATTGTGATTCTGAATGTCTAAGCAAATGTTACCCTTATTCAGAGTGTGGAGCAACGACAACGTCCTTGTCATATCCGGCATTCGATCAGGTTATGCAGAATTGCCCTGGGAAGCGAAGCATTGTGTACCACGAGACCGTTGTCGTCACACAAGAGCAATTCAATCAACTCTGTTACAATGCAGTTTATCTGCAGATATGCTTTGATATTACTGACACCGACTACCAGTCAATAAATTGTCCTCGACTACGATTGGTGAAACCCTGTGCTCCAGGTATGCGTTTCTAAGAACTTTTGAACATTTTGAAAATTGTGTTCCAAGTTTGACGAAACCTACCGTTCGAGTAGGCAACGGGAGGTAATGAAATTATGGGGGACGTAATTGCGACTTTCCAGAAAAAGAACACTCTTCGTTCTCCATCATACTATTTTCACACCCTGTAAAGTTTGACGGTCTGACAGTCTGGGGGGAAACACAAGTGATAGCGGGCGTATTGTAGCAGGTTTCAGAAGCCAAGCAGCGGGTACTTCTTCCTGACGTTAGTATTCCAGGATTGTAGCCACTGAACTTCTAGAGAGACAACCCTTTTTTCTTTTTTTTTGCATTACCCTTCGCCCGTCTCAGTTCTACCACAGCTGGAGTGCATGACGATATTTACTAAGAAGCAGGAGCCCAAGATGAGGTTCTACCGGGAGAAATAGCGGAACATGGTCAAGAATAAGGGTCATCTCCGAAAGAATGAGAGTCTTGTTTTCACAGTCTTTCATTCTCTTCCAAAACGCCATGGTTTCTCTTTTAATACCAAAAGGGGAACCCATTTTCTTATCCCTCTAGATAGGAATGATAAATAAAATAGAATCATATATTATATAAATGCTTAACACGACGTTCGAGGAAAACTTGTGCTAGTGACTGGCTCGTTTCAGGCAAACAAGTATGGACGATTGTGAATAATCCGCAATTGGAAATTATCGATATTCCTGTAACAGTCATCTATCCGAGAACGGAACGTATCATGATTGTGAAAGGGAATCCTATGATCCCCTCGTCAGTGATCCAGCAACTGAAGAAGATATGTCCTCAATGTGCAATAGAAGAATCTACACAAAGTGAGTTCGTGTTCTACAAAGTGAACCTGATGCAAAAGTTCCTCAAATACAAAGGCAGCCCAGCGCATCTATCTTTTGCGCTAAGCTCTCGGCAGTAACCTTTACACAAATTGGCACATGAATGCGTGGTAAAATCTATCAATCTGAAGAATAAGTAATAGTCAGGCTCCGTTTGGGGAAGGAGCCTTCCGTATATTCCCCCCGAACACGGCATCGAGCTCGCCGCACCCGCCACGTATCGCAGGATTGCGATGGAAGATTGGAGCGCGCAATTTGTGATGTAGAGAGTCCTTTAATTATTCGGATTGGCTGGCCGCTCCCTTCAATTCCAATGCGATTTTGATCGGCGCTAATATGGGAGGAGTAATTCTAATTAATCAAGTCAAATAAACACTAAAGCAAGAAAAAAAGCGAAAAAAAACGATCAAAACTAATATAAAAAAGGAAGACAATCACGAAAAATATTGCGTCCTATCGATTGGCGGGGAGGCGGGGTGAGTACGGTAACTGCAGTAAGATTTGCCGCATGCCGAAGAGAGATTACCGCAATCGGGGAGAAGTTCCGTTACCCTGAATATACAGGGCTACTGATTGAACAACCTTCCCGAATCGAGGGCTGAGAACGTAATTATGGTCCCTCGAAAATTCAGTTCATTCTAGTACTTTTGCACAAAAAATAGCTCGTTGTTGGGAAACCGCGAGAAACTTTTCTACAATGAAAACCGTAGAAAGGTTCCTTATAGTGAAAGGCTCAACAGTGCTTTTACCTATACATAGCTACGGTACTAAAACAACTGACGATTTTGATAAAATTTCAACGACATAATTATGTATTTCAGAACGTTGTGCTTTGAAGAGCCGTAGGTACAGTGACAAGGAATTGGCTCGACTATGTGCTGGTTCCGAAATCATAACACCACAAAAAGGGTATTATCTGACGGTATCATCAAGTTATGTGACCGAAGAAGAGATGAACAATCTATTTGCAAAAGCTGTTTTCGTGGAAATTTGCATAACGGTACATGAATCCGAGTTCACGAGACTACGGTTCCCCCACCTGCGAGAGATACGATCATGTCTTCCAGGTAACACTGCCGGTCACTTTCTCACAAATCTCATCTCATCAAAAAAAAGTTTTTAGGACGGCCGGCCATTGAAATCATTGGCAACCTGAAGCTCAAAGAGCTGTTCATTATGAACACGATTCGCTTCCCGAAAAATGAACTTATTTTTGAAATCTCGGAGAATCCACACCTATCCATAACGGTCATCAATCAACTGAAGGTGATCTGCCCAGGGTGCAAGATAACAGCCAATCTGGGTAAGTTCTATGGGCGAATTCTTCCAAAAATGGTCAGGTCAAGGCATCTGATCATGTTTATTCTCAGATTGTGAACTGCAAAGTCCCACATACACAAACCAACAACTGGTAACCGCTTGCGCAGGAAAAAGAATAATACGTCCGTCAGAGGGGCACATGCTAGTGTTCAACTCGCCGACCATAAGTGAAGCTGAAATGAATGCCCTGTGTTCAAAAGCCATCTACATGGAGGTTTGCATTGACATCACGAATTCCCGGTATGTAGCCCTACGCTGTCCACATCTGAAGGAGCTGCTGCCTTGTCAACCAGGTGAGGTCCCCATCTCAGCGCTTATTTGAACTCAGTGAGTAGTTTTATTCAGGTCGACCAGCCATTCGGATCGTGGAAAACCTCTATTTGGAAACTCTTGTAATTCCTTGGAACTTTATCTATCCCACAGGAGAAATGATTCTGGAAATTAGCGAAAATCCACGTCTTTCTTTGGTCATCATCAATCAGCTCAAGAAACTATGTCCAGGATGCAAGATTACTGCAAACCTTGGTAGATAACCACCCATTCCGAGGCGCAATTTCTGACGAACTTCAATTTTTTACCATCAAATTCTCATATACACTACTCTTTTTCAGAGTCACGATTCACGGTAAAAAGTTACTGAGTTCTTCCTTTAGGAATACTCAGCGACCCCCATGGTCGGAGGGACCTTCTCACTCCCCGAATCTCGACGTCCAGGGCATAGTGCAAGCCCTGTTGTTGCCGTGTTTGGCTTTCCCGCCCCTCGATCGATGTCACGTCATACGAGATGTAGACGGCAGAGTCATGTACTCGCGTCAGGATCCACCCTGCAGCACGAAATCAGCTGTTTGCCCAGTGTTTGCCCAACAGTGGAGACAAAATCAGCGATTTGGGTGTGTTGTGTGCAATTGCAGACATTGCGTCGCATTTCCCTTAGCCGCCGTTTTTTCACTGTGAAACTCGTCCANTTTTTTGCGCTTTCTTCGTTATTATCGCACTATTCTGGAGTGGATCTACCATTTCCCGTCAAAAAACGGGTACCCTAAATTTATCGTGAATTGTGCCTTTAATCCACTCCAAGATTTGGGAGTTTACCTACACTGAACAGTCCCTCAATTTCAGGGTGCGGTCTCAAAAAACGGGACTATTCCACTAGTGAACTTGTGGCTGCATGTGCAGGGAAGAAAATCATAAAACCAGCTGTGGGATACATGTTGGTATTGTACAGCGATTCTGTGACTGAACAACAACTGAATGCCCTGTGCTCAAAAGCTGTCCATATGGAGATCTGCATAACCATCACCCACTCCCAATTTAAGCAATTGTCTTGCCCACATCTGCATGAATTGAGGCCATGCATGCCTGGTTAGTTCCCAGCGTATTCTGTTCGACTTCATAGTAACGAAAAAATTCTTTGTCAGGATCACCCGCTATCAAGGTTGTGAACAATGACATATTCCAAAATTTGTTTATTCCGCCCACAACAATTTATCCTGAAGGCGATCTGATAATTGAAGTCAAAGGGAACCCGAAAATCCCTCAGACCCAAATAAATGCTCTGAAACAATGGTGCAAGCAGTGTATTATCGTTGCTGACGACACAACAAGAATGCGAGGAGGACAAATTCATAGTCCTGGTGAGTGGAGCTCGGGTGGGATAGCAAAATGTGAGTGGGACTTATCGTTATTCTTTTAGGAACTTCACAGAGATGTCCATTGGAGGCTCGTCACTATACAAGTAATGAACTGGTACATCTTTGCACCGGTAAAGAAGTCATCCAGCCACAGAAAGGATTCCCACTGATAATTTCATCATCTGAGGTCACTGAGATAGAGATGAACAAATTGTTCTCGAATGTAGTTTCCATGGAAATATGCATCTCGATAGTCAACTCAGACTTCAAGAGCCTACGTTTACCACGTCTGCAGGAAATCCGTCCTTGTCTACCAGGTAGGAGCTGTGAATTTACCCCAACTAAGCAACGAAATCATGAACCAATTCTTTCAGGAAGGCCGGCCATAACCATTGTAGACAACATCTGGTTAAAGGAGTTAGTCATTCCGTTCACAGTTCGTTTCCCACCAAATGTGCTCATTTTTGAAATCGCAGAGAATCCTAATCTTCCTATAACGATCATCAATTTCCTCAAGCAAAAGTGTCAACAGTGTCATATTACAGCCAACTTAGGTACAGAACTTTTACCAGTAACTACTTTCCATTGCAGTTAGTTCCGGCTTCTGCCTTTATTTACTATGGCTGATCTTCAGGTTGTGGTCTGCAAAGTCATACTTATACCGACAGAGAGATAGCCTTGGCCTGTGCCGGAAAGAAGATTATCCGTCCACTCAAAGGCAGTATCATACACGTGAAATCGTCAACGATTACTGAAGGCGAGATGAATGCCCTGTGCTCGAAAGCCGTCTTCATGGAGATTTGTATTGACATATCGAATTCGCAGTATAGAGCATTACGCTGTCCATACCTGAAGCAACTGCTCCCTTGTCATCAAGGTGATTTGTCTGGCCCACAGAGACTCGTCCTAATGAACACTTTTGTTTAGGTCGACCAGCCATACGAATTGTGGAGAACCTCTTCATGGAAACTCTTGTGATCCCTTGGAATTTCGCTTTCCCACAAGGAGAATTGATACTTGAAATTAGCGAAAATCCACGTCTCTCTCTGGTCATCATCAATCAACTCAGACGACTATGTCCAGGCTGTAGAATCACTGCAAACCTTGGTAGATAACTATCTCTTCGTAGTTTAAGCGTAGTTTTTGACCATTTATTCGTTATCCATTCCAAGCTTTAGGAGTTTACCTACCCGGACAGTTGACTAATTTCAGGTTGCGGTCTCAAAAAACGGGGCTACTCCACAACGGAACTTGTTGCTGCATGTGCCGGGAAGAGGATCATAAAACCAGCTGAGGGATACATGTTGGTGCTGAACAGCAATGCTGTAACTGAACATCAACTGAATGCGCTTTGCTCAAAAGCTGTCCACATGGAAATCTGCATAACCATCACCAACTCCCAATTCAAGCAGTTTTATTGCCCATACCTACAAGAATTGAGGCCATGCTTGCCTGGTTGGTTCTCATTGAATTGTGTTTGGCTTCATAATAACGGAACAATACTTTGTCAGGATCACCTGCTATCAAGATTGTGAACAATATCCTATTTGAACATTTACACATTCCGCCGACAACAATTTATCCTGAAGGCGATCTCATCATCGAAGTCTCGGGAAATCCAAGATTGTCGCCGAATCAAATATACGCGCTGAAACAATGGTGTAGCCAATGCACCATTACTTTGGGAAGTAGTACGCACTCATTAGGTAAGTATCAGTTATTGATGAAAAGTTCCGTTATGCCTTATTAGTCCCCACATCATGGTTGTGCATAAGTAATTATTATTAAACCTCGAGAATCAAGAATCCCATAGGCATCCGCTATGTTGAATCCTTTATTGGGATACAGGTAGCTACTCAATGTCTTATAGATTGTAGTTAAGGGTAATGAAAGATAAAGACTTCAAAAACTTGATGGTCTCGTTTGAAAATATCCGCTGCTTCCTTATAGTATCCCAAAAAACATTCCAATCAAGTCATTCGTAGTTGTTCCCGAGTCCAATGGCGCTACTCCTCCTCTGGGTAAACTTTGCATGTGTGGTGATGGTTACGTCCATCTTAGCAACATCGTCCTGGTTGCGTAGCAAGACAGAATACTCGTACTCTTTCTGTAGGAGAGAGCTCCCTTTTTCCTCGATTAATCGCTAAATATGTAATCAGCAGCGGTACGAAGGAGTAACATTGCGAGGGTGATGAATTGGGTGCAATTGCATGTCGTTTGGGTGCAATTTCTCGCATTTTTGTTTCACGGAACTCCTCAGATTTCCGAAACATTTCTAAGACTGTGAATATCATGCTTAATTCGAATAATTTAGCACAACGCCAGTGCAAATTGGAGGCGCGTTGGTATAAGGGCAAAGAAATTGTCCAAATATGCGCTGGAGCTCAAATCATCAAACCACACAAAGGATTCCCTCTAATGGTGTCGTCTACGGAAGTAACCGAAACGGAAATCAACAATCTATGCTCCAATGCTGTTTTCATGGAAATCTGCATATTGATAGCGAACTCGGACTTCACACGACTTCGCTGCCCACACTTACAAGAAATACGTCCATGCCTCCCAGGTAAAAAAAGCCTAACCATGTGGAGAAACCATTCTCGAAGCCCATCAATTTGTTTTAGAACGACCAGCCATTAAACTTGTCGGCAACCTTTTCCTCAAGGAGCTCTTCATTCCAATGACTGTGCGTTACCCCGAAAAAGCGTATATTTTCGAAATCAATGAAAATCCACTTCTATCATTAAGAATCATCGAATGGCTCAGAGTGAAGTGTAGACACTGCGTAATAACAGCTAATTTAGGTTCGTTTTTTAAAGCTCTCACTTATGTTTCTTTCTTTTGAGGAATAACACAAGAAGTTTCAGTACTGTAAGTTAAGTTACTGTAAGTTACTGAATTTTCAGGTTGTGATTTACAAAGCCGAACATACACCGAAAAGCAATTGGTTGCTGCCTGTGCTGGAAAACGAATCATCCGTCCTGCAGCAGGTTACGTACTGATGCTAAGTTCCACCACAACCACTGAGGCGGAGATGAATGCGATGTGTTCGAAAGCTATTTACATGGAAATCTGTATTGACATTACAAGATCACAATACACAGCTTTACGTTGCCCTTACTTGAAGGTGCTGAAGGCCTGTATGCCCGGTGAGCTTTCTTCCTGAACTACGGCTGGCAGAAAATTTGTGGTTTTGCTGAATGGCAAATTTCAGGTAAACCGGCGATACGAATTGTTGATAACTATAGATTCCAAATTCTTGAAATTCCTGCAAGTCTCCGCTTCCCAGTATCGCAACAGATCATTGAATTCAGTGGGAATCCACTTATGTCAATCACCATTATCACACAACTCAAGAAAATGTGTCCGCATTGCAGGATCAGTGCTAATCTCGGTAAGTTTCTATGAATATGCCTGAACAGTTCTATTTCATGCTGGAATCTCGATATATTGGTTTGATGGTTGCTCTGTTCTCCCAGGGGACGAAACTTAATCCCCAGGGTAGGCGGCAGTGATTCCGCACCGTATCCTCCTACCGTATCGTACCGTATCCTTCTATTGAAAGTTCGAATGTTCTCCTTCAAAGTGTGCTTCCGCGAGCGATCCAGTGCGGCGAGCGCACCGCGATTTGCTGGTAGAAGTAACCACATCCATTCTCCCCGTTTGATTAAAAACCCTCAGCCTCAGACAAATCAATGAAGCAGCTGTGCACAATCCAGAATCATAACTGCTCTTTCTGCTTCTCAATCTTCCCGTGTGGAGCAGCTTCGCAAGGACATTATTAGTAGCTTGGGATTCCTATCGATTATCCATCTGCTAAGGTTATCTTGAATCTTGAATCGCATGATTCTGAGTGGTAACTATGTAGTTAGTGCGGCAATCGCGTGAATTGCACTCATCCATGTGGTATTCGAGAAAATGTCCGCTAAAGAGCCCGAGGCTGGAAACGGAAGCAAAATCACTTTGTAACCATGCAGTTTGGTTTGATGATTGACTAAAATGTTTTAGATTAATCAGGATTTGTTGCATACCGTAATAAAGGGTGATTAAAAAGACGAAGCCCTCGCTTGCAATCGAATCGGCCCATTAATACCCGTGGCAATCACTGACGTCAGCATGAGATTCCATCATTATCTTCGGACTGCCCTGAGCAAACTAAACATTTTCAAGCCCTTCAAAACTGACGAATGCTTAAGGAACTAACTTTCCAGTTTTTCCGAGTACCATCTTGCAGAAATTGCTGAGCCTAACTCAGCCTATACCTAACTCCCTAACACCAGAAATGAGGCAGATTCTGAGGAAATAACAACAAAAAGGGCGGTGGTGGTGTAGCGGCAAGTGGGGCACTATCTCACACGCACGGTCAAGGGATCCCGAATCCCGGATCGATGCCCGCCCAGGCCAACCAAGCCTTCCATCCCTCCGGGATCGATGAATTGGTATCAGACTCGTCTGGGAGGATAAAAGCACTAACTTGTACATCGGCTGGCCACCGCAA